>CAIGRL010285055.1:0-12538 GCA_903798325.1 Fraxinus xanthoxyloides
CACTGAAGTTGGGCCAGGCTAATTTATTTAACAGAATCTCATCACAGGGCCAGAAGCATAGAAACAGAGACGGGCTTGTATCATTGGGCCAGACCAAAATGTAAAGCACCAATCCAAAAGATAGAAAACAAAATCACTAAAGAATATATTTCAAGTCATGCAAATGAATCAAAATGAAATTAAAAGATCAAATAGATAAAAGGGCAATGCCAAATATATAGTTTATAACAAAACATGATTATTACGAATTAAACTTAAATGAACATGTGAAAACGGCAACTTTCAATTGAATAAAGGAAGTTTATTAAGGGAAAAGATCTTCGTTTTCGGTAGAAACGCGAGGAATCTATATTGATAAGGGTTGTCCATAAAGCGTTTTATGAAATTTCTAGATCAAGAAGATCTAGTTTACTTTTTTAAAATTCTTCCATCAGATTTTAAAATGTTTTAGAATTGATGTAATTAATCACTTCTAAGATTTGAAAATCCAGTTAGTCAACAATTACAAAATTTGAAGAAGGGTCTATTATTTCACTACTACCTAAAATCCATATATTCTAAACTACCATCTTTACTCAAAGGAGCATAATTTAAATGATACTAATGATGATGGAAAAAATGGTAGTGTAGAAGTGAGCTTGAAAAATTTAGTTGCACATGACAATTCTGAAAATCGAAGCTGCAGCCCTACTACACAGAAGTTATAGGATGTAGGACATGAAGATAAGTCTCTCGCAGCACATGATACAATTATGGAAGAAAATAACCAGATTAAGGACAACTGCAATGGAGAAAAGAGTTTCAATAAAGAACCAGGAAAAGAAGTAATACTTGCTGAAAAAGAAGCTCCTCTAAATAGGGATTTTCATCCCGTTAAAAGGAGATCTTTGGCTTCACCCTAGAACATGATCCCAATTCTTGATATGGATAGCATTCCTATCGGCGATTCCTTTGATGCTTTAGCTGATACTTTAAACCTGGAGGCCCCATGACAGACTGGTGGTGATCAGACTTTAAGACATGAGAGGGATGATGTTTATCACTCAGATTTAGATACTCCAGATATCAGAGCCAATAACCGTCGTAATAGGAAGCTCAGTTTGATCTTTGACCTATTGGTCTGAGATAACCCTCAACAATTTCTCTCATGAGTGCATTCCTTGTATGGAATGCTAGGGGGTTGGCAATGCAACAACAGCCCGTCACCTGAAATTTATTCATATAAAGTATAATATTGCATTTTTAGCCATTCCTGAACCTATATTACCTTTTAACAAAGCTTCTCATTTTGCCAGAAAGTCAGGGCTCTCCCAAGTTTGTTCCAATGATAGTGAAGGAGAAAAGGTTTGGCTGTGTCTCCCTAAAAATCGTAGCTTCACATTGCTGGGAGCTACTAATCAATTTCTAGCAATTACATTAGATTGGAAGGGAGTCACTGTTGTGTTGGTGGTTGTGTATGTTAAATGTGATTATTTGTTGAGGAGGAGAACTCTTTGGTCTTCCCTTTCGCCAATTCCGTCTACTAATTTGCCTATCATGTTGGTAGGGGATATTAATATTGTGAAAACTGATGAGGAGAAGCTTGGAGGTGGTCCAATTTTGCATATTGCTAAACAAGATTTTGTACAATTTATTGATACAAATTCATTGTATTATGTACCTTTCACAGGTTCTCGATTTTCATGGCATCGTAATAGGAATGGTTCATTATTGTAGGAACGTTTTAACGGGGCTCTTGTTAACCATAACTAGATGGTTGCTTTTCCAGAGTCTATGGTGGTGCATCTTGAGCGGAACCATTCTGATCATGCACCCCTTCTACTACGCACAGAGGAAGATTATAACAAGGGGCCCGTGAGCTTTAGATTTCAATGGATGTGGCTTCAACACTTAGCTTTTCTCTCTGTGGTGACAGAATCCTAGACGAGGCCTTTCTCTATTTTTGGTGTAGCTCGGGTGTCTTATAAACTAAAGAGATTAAAGGCTGATTTAAAAATCTAGAACAAAGTTGTCTTTGGGGATTTTTTTCACAAAATCAATGAAACTCGTGACAAAATCCTTACTCTCGAAAACGGTGTGCTATATGATCACACTTTAGATGCTAATCTCACATATCTAAAGGGAGACTTGGACAGATTGCTACTATAAGAAGAGATTTATAAACAGCAACAATCACGGATTAAATGGTTGTCTTGTGGGGATAAGAATAATGCCTTCTTCCATGCCTCTGCTAGGCAAAAGAAATCAAAAGCTATGATTCACAATATCAAAACTAAGGCTGGTATTCTCACCGACCAAGATGATATGCAAGAAGCTAACTATTGATTACTTTAAAAAAATCTCAAAGTTGATGATAATTCTACAATAGATTACATGGAGATGACATCTCTTATACCAAGTTTAGTTACTCCATCTGATAATGATACGCTTTTGAAGGAAGTTTCTGATGTAGAAGTACTTTATGCAGTTAAGGATATCTTTGAAGACTCTGCTCCAGGGCCTGATGGTTTTACTTCTTTTATTTTTATTCATGCTTGGCCAGTGGTAGCTGAAGATGTTGTTACGGCAGTTTGGAAATTCTTTAGGGCCAAAGAACTGAATGATGTAGTGGGGGCTTCTATAATTGTTTCAGTGCCTAAATCTGAAGTTCCCAAGACATTTCAGGATTATAGACCTATAAATTTATGTCAGGTATTCTACAAAATCATATCCTTAGTTGTAGCCAACCTTTTGATTTAGATTTTACCTAAATTAATTTCTATGAATCAAGGTGGCTTTGTTATTGGTAGAATGATCTCTGAAAATGTTGCGTTGGCTCATGAATTAGATCAAAATCTGAATAAGCATTCCTGAGGCACCAATGTGATCATGAAAGTAGACATGACAAATGTTTTTATAGGGTCTCTTGGGGCTACTTGTTAGAAGTATTAAAGGCATTTGGTTTTGCAGATACTTGGGTTTCCCTTATTAAAAATACTATTCCTTCACCACTGTTTTCAATTAAAATTAATGGTGATTTTGCTGGATTTTTCACTTCATCCCTTGGATTTAGGCAAGGTGATCCATTGTCTCTATTTTTATTCATCCTCAACGAAGAACCTCTCAATAGTGGACCAACAAAACTTTAGGAAGATGGTAGTACTGCTCCATATCAGGTGTCTGTAACATATTCTCCCATATCACACCTCCTCTATGCAGATGATTTTTTGGTGTTTACTAATGGCACTCAATGTAGCCTTAATAATTTAATGGGATTTCTCCGACGTTACGAAACCATATCTGGGCAGTTAATTAATGTGGAGTTCTTTTATAGTACACAAGCGAGTTGCAATGTCTAGAAAGTGTATCATTGCAACCACTATAGGATTCAAAGAATACTCTACCTATTTACTTATCTTGGAATCCCTCTTCATTACGGCAAACCCGTCTCTACACTGTTCACCCCGGTGCTTCATAAAATCAGGAAAAAATTAGCGGGTTGGAAAGGAAAGCTTCTGTCCATGGGTGGTAAGCTCAATTTGATAAAATCAGTATTAAGTTCCATACCTATCTATTTATTTTCTATAATCACCTCTCCCATAAAATTTGTTGAAGAGATACAAGATCTTTTTGCCAACTTTTTTGGGGAAGAATCTGAAGATGGTTTTAAATGTCATTGGGTTTCTTGGAATAACATCTGTCATCCACAAAAGGAATGAAGTTTGGGTATTCGCAGTTAGTCTAATGTGATCAAGTCGCTTCTATGTAAAATGGTATGGAGAATTATTTCTTCCCCACTCTATTTGGGCTAATTTCTTGCAACAAAAGTATCTCAGTCATCACCTTGATATGGCCAACATTCCTATAAGTATTAAAAATTCATCTACATGGAAACATCTTTCACATCACTTCCCATTCATTTTAGAACATAGCAGATGGTTGATCGGAGTGGTCGTGGTCTTTTTTAGTACGACAATCGGAAGGGTTCAGGTAGCTTGTCTGCACTTGGTTGGACTACCAACTCCCCAAATTTAAGACTTCATGATGTAGTCTTAAATGGCAAACGGAACTTGGATAAGCTTTTTGCTTTGGGTGGTTCAACTTTAGTGGACGATAGTCAACGTTCACAAGTCCAACTCCGCAGAAGGAATGATGAATTATTTTGGTGTCCTTGCAGCAATGGTTTATTCTCTACAAGCTTAGCTTGGTCTCTTATCAGATCTACTAAATCTTCTGCTCTTCCATGTAAGATCATTTAAAACTCTAAAATGCTACCAAAAATCTCTATTTTTTGTTGGCGCATTTGGCATAATGTAGTTCTTGTGGATGAAGTAGTTATGCATTGTGGGGTTCCTATTGTTTCCAAATGTCAATGTTGTTCACAAGGACATGAAGAAACAACATACCATATTTTTGCTACCAGTCCTATTGCTCTTCAAGCATGGCAATATTTTGGAAATTTATTTGGGGTCCGTGTGCCTACAAATATTTCTTAGAAATCTATAATGTTACTTTGGAATACTCATTTTGGCAGGTCAACACAAGAACATCTTTTATTTCTACTTGTCCCACCACTTCTTTCATGGGAGCTACGGTTGGCTAGAAATTCTGTAAGATTTAAGGATGAGATAGTTAATTTGCACAAAATTTGTGCTAAAGTTAAACATTGGCTACACGAATTGAATGATTTTCTTAAATTAAAAAAATGTCTATTTTCTCTTATTTCTCACATATATTGCACATTCCTAAGGTTCCAATATAAGTAAAAACTCCATTCCTGGTTAAATGGTATCCTCCACAACATGGTTGTTATAAACTTAATATTGATGGTGCAAGTTCTAGAAATCTTGGCCCGACAAGTTGTGGTGGATTGCTTCGGGATTAGAAGGGAAGGTTATTTTTGGGTGCTATCACTTTCTAGGGGTTGGAACCAACACTTTAGCAGAGGCATCATATCTGAGAATAGGTCTTCAAATATGCTATGTCCTTAGCATAGAAAGGATTGCAATAGAAATAGATTCTAATGTGGTGGTACATTGGTTTCATCATCAATTTAACATACCCTGGTCTATTTGTCTTATTTGGGAGGATATTTTGGAGATTGCTCATATTATGTCCATTGATGTATCGCATATTTATCAAGAAGCTAACCAGGTGGCAAACTCATTAGAGTGACTTGGAGCTCAAGGTAGTTTAGACTTCTTATAATCAATCTCCAGTTTTCCTGTTTATACTGTTGGATGCATCCGCTTGGATAATTGTAACTTGCCTTGTTTTCGTTTTCCATAGTTGAAATGAGATTCTATTGTAAGGGAAGTAGTACTTCTTTTTTTACTGCATTACTTTATTTCTGCTGTAAGGGAAGTAGTACTTCCCCATTTATAGTTTTGTCTTATTTCAATTGTAATCACGGTATTCCTCCACCACAAGTGAGAACATATTAATGAATTCTCAGAGGTACCGCCCTCCTTCCCAAAAAAAAAGGTCTAGGTAGAAAAAATTGAACTAAATTAATCCATGTGGGAACGATATCTGGAAAATCTAAATTTCACTTTATTACTTGTTACGAACCGTACACTTGCGGTAATTTATATTCAAAATATATTTTCGTAAACAAGGTTTTGGAGTCGTTATCGGGGAATTGAATATTAGTTTAATTTTATTTACTTAGACACTAATTAGAACTTGTCTTTAAATTTTGTATTATTTAGCCTTTTTACTTAGGTTAATCTACGTGCTACTGTTGTCATTCTTTTAGGTTTGCATGCTAAGTTCGCTTGGCGGTGAACTATTTCCAATGAATTTAGAGATTAAACGAACTTTTCATCATAGGAAAATGAAAGATGAAGCAACACACCAGGAAAACCAAGAACAAATACCAATGACAAATCAACGGATTGAACCAATGAGGAATCCTGTAGTTCCAGGCAATGCAGAGGAAGGAAATGACGGAAACAAATTGCTTGGGGATTCTTGTCACCATTTGTTGTCCAAAGTCAATCCAGCATTGTGTACCCCCAATTCGAACAGCCAAACTTCTAGCTGAAAACTAATGTCAACCAACTTTTCCAAAATGGGCATCAGTTCTACGAGTTGGGAAATGAAAATCCACATACACATATATCCGGTTTTTGGATATGTGTCAACACTCCAGGTACCAAGGAATATCAGAAGATGATATCAGGCTTAGGTTGTTCCCACACTCTATGATATAATGCGCTAGAATGGTTGGATTTACTTCATGTGGTGAGCATAACTACTTGAAACAATTTGGATCACAAATTCTATTCTAAATTCTTCTCACCAACCAAAGTAGCAAGGATGAGGCATGAAATATCAATCTTCAATTAGGGTGAGTTTGAGTCATTTGATCAAACTTGGAATAGGCTTAAAAACATGCTAAGGAAATGTCCTCAACATGGGTTCGACAAAAAGAGACCGATCAGATTTTCCTGTATAGGGCTACTTCCCTCTTTTAGAAGCATGGTGGATTCATCGTCCAATGGCTCCAAAATCATAAGAACTATGAAGCATGGGAACTATTTAAAAGAATGGGAAACACTTTAGCTATATGGTTCACTGAGCTTGTGGGTACAAAGAAATCAGTCAGAGTCTTCGAGGTTAACAACTACTCATCCCTATCTACTAAAATTGACTCTCTATTTCACAAAGTGGGGAGTATATCACAACCTAAAAGTGCAACACAAGCAAGAAAGTCGAACTGCGAAGAGTGTAAAGCAAAACATAGCACAGCTGAGTGCCCAATTCTTTCACAGGGAATAGAGCAAGTAGAATACGCGCAATGGGATCAACGTAAGTAAAATAACCCACATTCCGACACTTACAATCTTGGGTGGCAAAATCATCCAAATTTCTCTTAGGGAGGAAATCAAAATCAAAATTACAATAGGTCTTAAGGGCAGTATCAGTAGAAAAAGAAACCTCAATTGGAGAAGATGTTTATAAAATTAATGGAGAAGTCTGACAAATACATGGAAACAAATAATCAATTTATGAGGAAGACCGAAACAACTCTCCAAAATCAAGGGGGTGTAATTAAAAACCTGGAGACACGGGTGGGACAAAAAGTATTTTCTATGATAGGAAGAGCTCCAGGTACATTGTCGAGTAGCACTGAAGTGAATTCCAAAGAACAGTCCAAGCCATTACTACAAGAAGCAAGATTTAATCACCTGAAATACATGTGAAGAGACCCGGTGCAAATAAATAAACAATACCACCTTCCAATGAAGAACATAAGGAGCATACTGAGCAACCCAGGGAAACATCTATAAAAAAGACCTCAGATATATCATGGGCTAAAGCAACCACACCCCTATATCTACTTGAACCCCCAATACCTTTTCCCAAAGGTTAAAAAAGTAGAAGATGGACCAGCAATACATGAAATTTCTGGAGGTATTCAAGAAGTTTCACATCAATATCCTGTTAGCTGAAGCATTTACACAGATACCCAGTTACGCTAAATTTTTAAAGGACATCCTATCCAACAAACATAAATTGGATGATCACAAAATGGTAATGTTGACAAAGGAATGCAGTGTGAGAATTTAGAAAAAGTTTCCTCCAAAACTAAAAGATCCAGATAAAAGATCCAGGGAGTTTTATTGTACCCTGCGTTATTGGAAATTACTATTTTGATAAAACTTTATGTGATTTGGGTACCAGTATTAATCTAATGTCACTCTTTATTTTCAGGAAACTTGGATTGGGAGAATCTAAACCAACCACGGTGACTCTGCAACTAGCTGATGGATCACTTACTCATTTACGCGAAATCATCGAAGTTGTTTTGATAAAGATTGAGAAGCTAATATTTTCAGGAGAATTTCTTATTCTGGACATGGAAGAGGACAAAGATGTGCCAATCATTGGGTTGACCATTTTTTGCTACTGGAAGGGCTCTAATAGATGTACAACAATCTTATTTCAATGTTTTCAAGGCTACGAAATATCCTATAAAGTTAGACAGCTACTTTCATATCGATGTGGTTGATAGTGCGATTCATGACACCTTTCAATTTTAAAATCCGTATGGCACTGAAGCTTGTACCATGTATTCCTAGTCCATTCACACCAATTCTACATAAATTGAGGTTTGTGCAAGATTTTCGAAGACAAATCCACCATATGTACGAAAGAGGGATTTTGAGAAGCCAGGAACGGGTCTACCAAAACCACTACCATCAATTCAACAACCACCGAAATTAAAACTCAAACAACTACCACCCTACCTTCGTTATGCTTACTTAGGAGAATCATCTACACTTGAGGTCGTAATTTCAAACTCAATCAACAAGATGGAGGTATAAAGATTACTTAGGGTGCTGAGAGAAAATCAGATAGGAATCGGGTGGTCTCTTGCTGACATAAAAGAGATCAATCCTTCACTTTGTTTGCATAGGATTCTCATGCAAGAAAACTTTAAACCGAGCATCGATGGGCAGCAAAGTCTTAACCCAAACATGAAGGAAGTGGTTAGAGCCGAGGTGGTTAAACACTTGGATGCATGAATAATTTATCCTATCTCAGATAGCGCTTGGGTCAGCTCGGTTCAAGTCGTACCAAAGAAGGGGGCATCACAGTGGTTAAGAATGAAAAGATTAAGTTGATACCTACTAGGATAGTTACGGGATGGAGAGTTTGCATTAACTATCACAAACTAAATACTAATACCCAAAAGTATCATTTCCAACTCTCTTTCGTTGATCAAATGTTGGAAAGGTTGGCGGGACATTCACATTACTATTTTCTCGATGGTTATTCAGGATATAATCAGATCCCAATAACACCAGATGATCAGGAGAAGACTACATTCACTTGTCCCTACGAAACCTTTGCATACCTAAGATGCCGTTCGACCTATGCAATGCTCCCACCACTTTTCAGTGATGCATGATGGCCATCTTATCCGACATGGTGGGAAAATTCATAGAGATTTTCATGGATGGTTTCTCTATGTTCAGTTCATCATTTGTTGAATGTTCAGAGTATCTTGGCTTAGTCCTACAACGATGTAAGGTGACATAATTGGTATTGAATTGGAAAAGATGTCATTTTATGGTACAAGAGGGCACAGTATTGGGACGTCACATTTCAGCTAAGAGAATTGAGGTTGATAAAGCAAAGATCCAAGTTATTGAAAACCTACCCCCGCTTACAGCAGTTAAGGAAGTGCGCAATTTTCTCGGTCATGCCGAATTTTATCGACGTTTCATCTCTATAACTTACTAGTCAAGGATGTGCCTTTTGAATTCTCTGTAGAGTGCTTAGTAGCTTTTAACACTTTAAAGGAGAAGCTTATTTCAGTACCTGTCATCACAGCACCGCATTGGAGTTAGCCGTTTGAACTAATGTGCAATGCCTGTGACTATGTCGTGGGGCAGCGTTGGGGGCAACGAGTAGAAAAAATGTTTCACGTCTTCTACTACATGAGCAAAACGTTGAATGATGCGTAGCTTAACTATGCTACTACCGAGAAAGAGCTCTTGGCCGTAGTCCATGCCTTTGATAAATTTCGATCCTATCTTGTTGGGTCAAAGGTCATAGTCTATACAGACCATACAACATTGAAATATTTGACGCAAAAAAGCATGCCAAGTCGAGATTGATCCGTTGGGTTCTACTACTGCAAGAATTTTATCTGGAAATTAGAGATAAAAAGGGTAGTGAAAATATGGTGGTCGATCACTTATCTAGATTGGAATAGGAAACTCAATATGATTCAGCGGAAATTATCGATGTTTTTCCAAATGGGCAAATATTTAGCGTGGAGGTTGCACCTTGGTATGCGGAGATTGTGAACTATTTGGTCAAATACATTCTTCCACCAGATTACTCAAGTCACNTGGGTCAAAGGTCATAGTCTATACAGACCATACAACATTGAAATATTTGACGCAAAAAAGCATGCCAAGTCGAGATTGATCCGTTGGGTTCTACTACTGCAAGAATTTTATCTGGAAATTAGAGATAAAAAGGGTAGTGAAAATATGGTGGTCGATCACTTATCTAGATTGGAATAGGAAACTCAATATGATTCAGCGGAAATTATCGATGTTTTTCCAAATGGGCAAATATTTAGCGTGGAGGTTGCACCTTGGTATGCGGAGATTGTGAACTATTTGGTCAAATACATTCTTCCACCAGATTACTCAAGTCACTAGCAAAAAAAATTTCTCTGAGCTCAAATACTACTTTTAGGAAGATCCTATTCTCTAAGCTCAAATACTACTTTTAGGAAGATCCTATTCTCTACCATCGAAGAGCTTATCAGATTATCCGATGATTTATTCACAAGGAACAAATACTGTGCATTCTTGAACATCGTCATTCATCTGCTCATGCAAGGCATTTTGAGGCATTGAAAACAGCAGCAAACATTCTACTATATGGGTTCTATTCGCCATCAATATTCTAGGATGCTTTTGAATTTGTAAAGCGTTGTGACTGGTGTCAACGCCCAGGTCATGTTTCGAGAAGGAATGAAATGCCTTTAAACAACATCTTTGAGGTGTAACTTTTTGATGTATGGAGAATAGACTTCATGGGACCATTTTCACCGTTATTTTCAAATCAATACATAATGATTGCTGTTGATTACGTCTCTAAATGGGTGGAAGCAGTAGCATTATGAACCAACGATGCTAAAGTAGTAATTGGATTCTTAAAGAAGTTTATTTTCACCCATTAAGGCATTCCTCGAGTTTTAATCAGTGATGGTGGCAAACACTTTTGCAATCAACATTGTGAGTCATTGTTGGCTAAATATGGTGTTCGGCATCGTGTAGCAACTCCATATCATCCTCAAACAAGCGGAAAAGTTGAAATCTCTAATAGGGAGTTAAAAATAATTCTAAAGGTAACAGTAAGCTCCTCAAGAAAAGATTAGTCTAAGAAATTTGACGACGCACTATGGGCCTACATGACGCATTCGAAGCACCCATAGATATGTCCCCATACCGGTTAATTTTTGGGAAAGCATGTAATTTGCCAGTTGAGTTTGAGCATCGAGCATATTGGGCAGTTAATAATTTGAACTTTGATTTGAAGGCAGCTGGTGAAAAGCGGTTGCTTCAACTAAATGAAATGGATGATTGGAAACATATGAAAATGTAAAACTATATAAAGAGCGTACTAAGAGATGCACGACATACACATTTAACGACGGGAGTTTGCAGTGGGACAGAAAGTGCTGAGCTCTTCTCGGGAAAATTGAGGTCAATGTGGTCGGGTCCATATACTACTACAAAGGTACTTCCATACGGAGCTGTTGAGATCAACCATGAACAAAAAGGGAACTTCACAGTTAATGGACAACGATTGAAACACTATCCGAGCGGTGAATTCTTCAAGGAAAAATCCACCGTTCACCTTAGCCCACCAAAATGAATCCATTGCTTTATATATTAGATTAAGAAATTTTCATGTTTTAGTACATTTTAAGTGTATTAGGTTGTTCATCATCCCTAGGGATAACTGAGAGTCTATGCATGGTCCCACTTAATTTTAAATGTGTTGTGAAAGAGTTTGGGGGTGTTGTAATGGTATTTTATTAATTTGGTGCAAGATTCACGCATTTCGAGGCAAAATAATCAAAACTGTATTTTTCGGAATCAACACGTGCTTTCAAGTTAGAAGTGATTTTGGAGTAAAGTTCATGGTACACACACACACACACACACATCGGTTTAAAATGTGTTTTGACAAGTAGTGGGGCGTTGGAATGCCATGTAGCATTGGGGTTTGAAAACTCGATTTTTAGTGAAAATAGACCAAAAATGAGCTTTCACGTGATTGAATACGCTCTCAAACAATTTTCACGTTGAACTACATCATCATATTCATTTGAACTTGTTTTACACGAAAACCGAGGTAATGGGGGCCGCCGATGGTCGAAAAGGAAAATTTTCCCAAAACACCGGCAAAGTGGCCACCTGGTGGTCTATGCGGCCGCGAGCATTAAGTTAGGGCCGAAATAGGCCTTGACTTATTGTTCCATGCGGTTTCATGGAACATACTTTAGCCCTGTTTTGTTGTTTTTAAAACAACACACCAACACACATCACACTCACACTAAATTGCACACACCATTTTGCTCACATATAACACCACAAATCACACACCACTTACAACTTCACCATATCATATTCACTATTATCCACTCAAGATGACAAGGTATGTTCCCAATTCCTTGCCCTAAGTTCTCAATAAATTCTTTTCATTTAGTGCTTGTTTGAATATTTTATGGAGGAGATGGGCATTACGAGATGATGGTTTGTTGGTTATTGCGTTGTATATGAAAGAATTTTGGATTGGGTATGAGCATGGCATTAAAGAATAGTTGAACCAAACTTATGCCTCCAACGTGTTCGATGAAATGCTTAAGTGACAATTTATGTGAAAAGGGTTCTTTTCGAATTTGAAATTGTTCACATGCATTTTAGATTGTGTTTTGTGTTTATTGTCCATACTAAATGTAGCGACCGAGAAATTTTAAATAGTATAAAAATTTGTTTTTCTTGAAAATCGTATCGCT
>CAIGRL010285057.1:0-11891 GCA_903798325.1 Fraxinus xanthoxyloides
GGTGAGGACCCATATTGACTATCACGTGGTCTTTTTTTCTAGTTTGGTGCAATCATAAGTAGGGATTCAGCCAATTGTCTTGATTGTGGAATATGGACATTTACTTGATATGGATTTTGCAGAAACTGCGTGGAGAGCTTGACAGGCTTCTAAAGAGGAAGATTGAGGATCCAGGGCTTGACGTAGCAGTTGAGGGAAAGGGCGTTGTTGCAGCAGTTGTTGAGTTGCTGCACAGTCAAAACGTCCGGTATTAGTGACATTTACCGTTCTGTATGCAAATATATGTAACTTTGAGATATATGTGCCGTCTGATAGTGCTGTCGAAAGTTAGAAGAATGTTACCATTTGAGGCCAATCAAGGAAAGACTACGTGGCAATGTTACAGGAAAATGATATCCTTGCATAATGTGAAAGACAATGTAGTTTTGAGTTGGAAACGGTTCTGTTCCTTATTTTTTGGGTATTCGTGGACAAAATATTGGATTAGACTGTGATATTCATTTCAGTAGGCTAGATCTAAGTTTTTACATTTTTCCCTTGATAGTTCACTTCTCTAAACAATGTCATTAACAAATTTTTAATAAATCTTGTTTCAAGGTTAATATATAAAAATCTCTTCTGGACAAAATAATTATTATTTTTATGTTACTCAGTTTGTTGGTTCTTCCCATTATCTATATTAGCTGTAAGAGCATGCAAGGCGCGTGGAGAATTAGATAATCGAACTATTGGGCTCTTAGGCTCGATGCGCTAATGATTGACAGCATTTGCAGATAGGTAAGGCTCGATCTGAGCAGAAACTGAGGTGGTTTACTTACTACCTCTTGGGTGAGAACCTTGTTGCATTTTTTAGAAGGGTAAGCTAGATTGCATCGTGCATAGGCGAGCACATTGGCATCAAGTGCAGCACAGGGAAGCATTCGAATATTCAAGCTAGTATATATCGTTGGTAAAATATGCAATGGGGGGAGGTAGTCAAATGTAGCGAGACTAATGTTGCACTGGTGCAAAAATAGTTCCACTGCAAAACTCAAGGAGTTGGTCTGTGATCTATTCTCTTCTTTATAATGACTACATTTAGCCCTGTTTGACCTCCATTTTTGTGGTATAATGTGTTTTGGAACAGTGATTTTTTAGATAATGTCTAGTTAAAAAAGAAGAAAAAGTTTTGTTTACGTGAAAAATTATCTTGTTCATATTTGACAATCATTATTTAAAAATTCTTTAATTCTCATTCTCATTTTCAATCACATTTATACAATAAAATAATTTGTATGTAAATACAAAATTTTTACTATTTTTAACTACACATTTTCCAAAAAATCACTATTCAAAACTTTATTTTCTCAAAATAATGACTATAAAAGGTGCTTTATTGAAAAATTTGTGGTTAAAATTAGTTTTTAGAAAAATGGAGTCCAAATGGGGGTTTAATAAGCTACAAATTCAAATGTTTTACTTAAATTATTCAATTCATATTTGAATTGATTGGTCATTCAAGTTAAAAGACCATGTGAAATAAAAAAAAAAAAACAAAAAAGAGAGATCAAGAAATGTTTCTTGAAAAAAGTAAAATGGAGTTAAAATAAATAACATTATTGAAGTGTATAAAAGTTCTCATTCCCTGCATAAAATGCTATTTATAAATAAAGAGTGTTGAAAATGTTTCGAGAGCGGTAAACACAAGTACCTTTGTTGTGATGGAGATTTAGAATCATCTCAAGACCTAAACGTTAGGTATACGATTGTTAACTTCTTTTTTATCTCCTAATGTCTAATCTATTTTACCAAATAGACATTTTATTGTATCGTTCAAAACATATAATGATAGAGGATTTGGACCGTATATAGTTGAGAAAACTTCGTGAGAATCGACAAAAAAATTTGTGGACGTGCGGAAAGCGGCAAGGCCTCGCCCATGCAGCTGTTAGGCTATTTAAAAATCTGATTTTTTTTTCTCCTTTTTTTTTGTGACTCTTCTTCAATCTTTGTGTCCATTCTTCCATGTGAAGTAATGAATATACATATGGGGTTGTTTCCTTGAAAGAGAACAATAAAATTACATACATATTCAATTCTTAACAGGAAACTACCCTCAAAATCAAAGTTCTCAAAACTATTTGTCAGTGATTCCTGTAAGCAATTTAAATTCAGTCATGCGTCAAATATCATTTTAGGACAAAAATTCTTCGTGTTCAAGTCTTGATTTTGCAGGAATTTTCTTCTTCTTTTGTTTGTCAGTTTGTGGTTCTTCTTGTATCCCTCTTTGTTTCCAACATATTTAAGATTTTGTAATAATGGAGTTACCATTGATGTTTAGCAAACAAATGCTCATCTTTTCGATTTGAAATGTGCACTTTTTGCACTTGAAATCACCAGTCAGATATTGCACACTAACCAGTGGAGAAGACATGCTCAATGTTACGTTAATCTTAAGACAGGCAAATTAATTATTGGATGCATAAGAGACAGGATTTGCATGATCCAAGAAGCCCATGATCCAAAACACCCCCTTTTCAAGTAATCATTTCATGACTTCAAAAGACAATGTAAAGATATCTGAATCCCAAGCAGGTTCCACTTCAATCTTCATTTCTTCGTATACAATCTAGTTATCTCTATAATATGTCAATTAAATATTTACTTCAAAGTTTGGGAACGAAAAATCTAATTATCTGTATACTGATCCAACATCAGAATTTTTAAAACCAACTAATTTTCCCTATCGAGGACCTTGCCCCCAAGCCAGCGATACGTGCAGGAAACACCGACCCTTGGTATTAGCCTACGGCTCAGTAACCATAGGCTACCTAGTCCTTGCACACGTGCACCGATATATTCTATTCATGTGCATTCTCTCTCTATATATATGCACAGTAAATTTTAGAGAGAGAGATTTGAATTCTTTTAGAGAGCTTATGAATTTCAAGATTTCTTGGGATGGACAGGGGATGGAAACCTAATGTTGATGTGTCACCAGCCTGTCCTCGTTGTGGTTCTTCAAACACCAAGTTTTGTTACTACAACAATTACAGCTTGACACAACCGAGGTACTTCTGCAGAGGTTGTAGGAGGTACTGGACTAAAGGTGGGTCCCTCCGGAATGTTCCCATTGGAGGCGGCTGCCGGAGGAGCAGACGAGGTAAGTCCATACGCACATCGTTGTCCACAGGTGGTGTCTCCTGTAGAAGTTCAGGTAATAATGGAGCAATGCTTGAATCTAGTAGCTCAGATCCTGGGCCTTGTGTCTCAACCAGTATTGATCTTGCCGCCGTTTATGCTAATTTCCTTAATCAGAAGCCACAACCAGAGGTGCACGTTGATATTCCCGAAATGTTATATGATGGTACATCTAATCACTTCATCTAAAAACTTAGTTGTTAAACAGGGATACATTTATTTATTTCAATCTTGTCTTTTACGCGTGCATAACTTTCATAAATAAGTGATTGCAACAACTGATTCGAGGAACTGCGTCATTAAGCTGTTAGAAAGTCGAGAAAACTTGTTTACTAAATCGTCTTCAACAGGTATTCCGTCTTTCGACTACATGGCAGCTGGTTTAGGTCAAGAGAGTGGATGTGAGATTCTTTCTGATAAGTCATTAGAGATTCATGCAGGCAATGGAAGTGCAAGATATTTTTGTGGGCTCGAGTCATTTGATCAGAAGCTTCAATATAAAACTGATCATCAGTTAATTACTGGTATGAACGACCTGATGAACAATTCTCCATTGCCACCATTGCCTGGTGAAGATGTAACAACTTCTGAAGTGATGGTGGGGTCCAGCTTTGACTTAATGTTGCCGAATCACGTATTTCAGTCAAGTGATCAAACGGCAGGGATTGAACAAGATTCAGAACAGCTGAATGAAAATGGGAACCCATTTAGTATGTTAAATCTTGAAGCCATTTTCAGGCCTTAAATCTTGATGAGGTTCCTTTTATACAACCTTCTTGTTATATCGTTTTGTATAGGTTAAAATTACTATAAAGATATATACTTCTAAATTTTATAAAAACTGCACCAGATTTACACAAT
Organism: Fraxinus xanthoxyloides; assembly: GCA_903798325.1. Classification (NCBI taxonomy): domain Eukaryota; kingdom Viridiplantae; phylum Streptophyta; class Magnoliopsida; order Lamiales; family Oleaceae; genus Fraxinus; species Fraxinus xanthoxyloides. The sequence goes on from CAIGRL010285057.1 coordinate 4,042, forward strand.
TCTTTCATGGCAGCAAACGGGATTCAGTGGTAGGGGTCTGTTGAAAACCTCCCAAAGTGCTAGGTTTGCCTTGCAGTCTGTATTGATAGAGATAGCAAGGGGGGCCCCGCTGGTTTTTAATTATTGAACCGACACGCGACTGATATGTATGTTGGATTCATTTATTAAAATGCACTGTGCACAATTAGAAGATTTGGAGTTTTGGACTCAGGTGAAGTCTTTAGTTTGTCTATGGACTAGGTTTGGTTCAACATCAAGCATAAATCAACTTGCTTGTAGGTTCAATCTAGCACGGGGAAGGAGGCCATACCCTGTTATGTATAGCTAACACTAAACATAAAAGATAGAGACACATTGGCTCTATCGAAAATTAAACAATATTAGACTGTAAATAACATGTTGCATAAACATTACTGATGTTAAATCCATGACGATTCTTAGTCAAGTTTCGAGCTTCTGTCAAATTCTGCAAAACAGCCCTCTTCGTTAGTTTGCTCGGTCATCGTATGAATGGAGTATAGGATAGTTGAAGAGAGTACTGCAAGTCTGCAATGCTTAAACCGGATGATTTATCAGAGGACATCTCACCTAGTTTTCGCATATTTCATTGAGAATTGCTGACCTTGTGTTTTCTGGAAACAACGTTTTTGTAAACATGTTCTTAGTGATTTTGATCAGGTCCTGTCCTTTCTTCAATTTCTCGAGTGTTTATTTGTAGTTAGGATACACATTGATGAATTCCTTTTTTCGCATTGTGGGCGTCGTTGTTACCACAATAGGTCTTTTCATCGTTGTTGAGGATTTATGTATACTTGATTAATGCCTTTGACAATTTACATTCCGTAGGGCGGTTATCACCTTCTTAAACGTGTTCATCGGATAGTCTAATTAAATATAGCCCATGTTTGGAGTGACTTAAATATAAGTCTAAGTTAACATTAAGTTGAATAATATATTTTATAAGACCTATAACTTTTATCAACTTTTTAAATGTACATTTTGTTAACTTTTATCAAAACTATTAAAAATTTGATTTTTAAAGTGGCATAATTGTAACGCGTATATACAAGTATAACCAAGATAATTATGCTTTAAAATAATGTGTTGAAGTTGAAAATGTTGCATGAAAATTGGAAAACCAACATAAAATTCAGTGCATAATATGATCCTAGAAGCCCATGATCCCAGAAAAATCCCCACCAATCATCCTAGTTCGACGAGATAATCAAATAATACTTTCTAAATTAATTAAGAGATTAGTCAAATGAGTACGTGTTACGCCATAGCCACAAATCTCCATATTTAATGCATACGTATGCTATTTTCCTTTGCAATCCTTATTCTTAATTTGAACAATTTTAATCTCTTTTAGAAAATCTAATTGACATTTTTGCTAAACCTATTTTGTCTAAAAGTTTAGGTTATTAAAAATAACACGTTCTACATTTTTAAATTTAGTTTTCAACATGTCTTCGTGTGCAAACTCGATTTAATGTTTATCAAATGAACAATACCTGCAAAATCCTTAAGCGGCAGCTACAGTTGCTGCGATATGTGTTGAACTATTTCATCTAAAAGTTTTAAAAAAAGGGCTCAAGTATGAAAATCTTCATTATACCACTACTAATAAACACCAGAATAAGTTATATAACTTAATTGAATTAATGTAAAATTAGATATATTTGTTGGGAATTTACTTAACATGTACAACGGAAAATAAAACACATTTTCATTTCACTAGGGATCTACTTTGTGGTTAGATAGAAATTGTGTTTAAAATAGTACATTTGAAGAATTTTGCAAACTCTTTTGCTGATTCTCGAACACGTATTGCAATCCACAACTTCCAATTGTCCAATCTACAGTGAAAATTCACACAGAGAACAAGAATGAGAGATTTATAATCTCTCTTTTCTTGTGCTAGTAATATAATGAGTTATTTTTTATTCTGTTCTGAAACCCTAATGACTTATTAATATAAGTCCAAATTGGCTGACACACCTCTTAAACTTAGCTTAGTCCAATATTTAATTAATTCAATTAATTAAATTTGGGCCCATTAACAAGCAACACAATTAATTAATTGTACAACAGTTGTTAATTTATTAATTGGAATCTCATTCTTCTACTTCTCATTTTGTGTGTGACCTATCAGGTCTCCAATCACGATATCTAACGACGTGAATTATTATTTTAATCTAATCAAAATTAAAATTAAAACATTCCTTTTAATTTGTCACTAATTCACATTCGTCATCTCAAATTGATATCTAACAATGTGTCAGGGCAATACATGTGATGGGAAATGTCACGTGGTATGACAAAATCAAACTTGTCCATTTACCGTGAAACTATGCGTGTCAATCTCAATTATTGATCATATCTTTTATCTCACTGTTAAATTAATATAAGTCGAAAACTCATTTTCAATTGATGAGTACACCTTGACTACTTAACTGAATGAAATGTAGATCATAATCTCTTACTATCTAAGAGTAATGACCCATTTATTGATCATTCACAATATTCATATGATTCTTGACATACTTAAACGATGTTGTATTAACTACTATTGGAAGAGTAACATACAACGTCACCAAAGTGTGAATGTCCTCATATAAGGTATTATGATGACATCAAGACAAATGACCAATTTCACTACCGAATGTTAGATATTAATCATCGACATTTAGATAGTTACCCATGCGAAATCTCCACAACGGGTCTCCAATGTTTTGTTCTATAACAAAACATCCACGTATTCGTTTAAGTGTCACTACACTTTAACTTGTGAGATCATCTAATTACTTCACAAGTAAGAAATGTCACACGTGATGGTCTATCCATAATAACGATATTCATATCTCATTATTACATACGACGAGAGGCGATTTAAGATTCATTCTGTTGTAATTTGTATCTCACAATCATAACTCTTTGTGATTAACAAATTACCAAGATTTGAATATACAGATTATATTATTTAACTTAGAATATTAATTCAATTAAATAATATATCTCATCATAAGTATGCATTAATTATATATTAAAAATATTTATATCCAAAATTGATTTGACCTAGAATATAACACTTACAATATTCATGTCTTTTCTTCTCATACACGCCCTCTCCATTAGGAATGCTGATAGCCTGAAACCAATAAACTGACCATATGTCCATGCTGATAAAGGTTGGTACCGAGGATGCATTCAAATAGCAAGCTATTTCTGCTGAAATAAAATAACAATAACACATAAAATAACGCAACTTGCCTACATCCACATGATAGAGAGCGTTTTGATTATTGATTACTCAATTACAACAACATCTATACTGTAAACAGGGGTGAATTCAATATAGAAACAAAATCCTTGACTGCAAGAATCACTGACTCCACAAACTGTTTCATTACTCAAAAAAATTAAAGTTGGAAGAATTGTTTTCCAAAAAGTTTCTGCATATGGCCAAGTTTCTTAACCATGAGGTAATTTCTACTTTATATATATCCTAACTAAATTCAATTTTGTGCACAAGTAGTTTTATCTATACCCTAATTCTATCACTAGATCTAGATGGACAAGAAACAAGCAACCCCATGGGCACACATGGAGAGCTCTTCCACGATCTTGCGTGCAATTTAAGTATATCTCCAGCTCTCTGTATTGTTTTGGTTCCACAATTAACTTGAAGCACAAGGCACAGCTTTGTCACAGCACCAATCTGCAACATTTCTTGAAGAACTGCATGAGTTGCAGAGAATTTCGAAATCGAATGTAAAATTCTAACTCCCCTTTCACTTGCAACTTGTGAGACCCTAAGTATTTTCTTCGACACAATGGCCAATCCTGCCCTGTGCTTTAATAATTCTGCTCTTCCTTCTGCACATTGGCATAGAAAATCCAACATCGTTAGCATCATTTCACAAGCCCTTTTGTCTGTAGTGTCGAGTAAAAGGTCGATTAATGAAGACACTGCTCCTGCTTCCACCGCTTTGATCTTGTTTCTTCCCCATGGACAGACAATGGTAAGAATTTTCAGAGAGGATTTTGAGGCCTTTTGAGAAATCNAATTTTCAGAGAGGATTTTGAGGCCTTTTGAGAAATCTGATCTTTCAAGATTTGGACTAATTCGATGAAGAATTCGGGTTTTAGGATGGTCAACAGTGTTGGATCTTCAACTACTTCAAACATGGATTTCAGTAGCATAACAGCATAAGCTCGAGATTGATAGCTCCCACTCTGAATGATATGCGTTAAGCACTCGATGAATTGATCGCTGTTGTTCCTTAAAAGGGATTTAAGACCGGATTCGGATAATTGGAGATGGATAAGAATGCTTAAAGCTTCATCAGTAATTCTTGTCAATTCAGATAAATCTTCTGATTCTTCAATTGAAGATTCTTCCGTGATTTTCTTAACAATCAATGAAGCTAAGAATTCTGCAGCTCCTGCTTTCTCCATACATCTTTTATTTGTTTCATTTTCAAAAGCTATGGATTCCAATCTCTGGAGACATTTCATTTGCATCTGTGAAGATTTAGCATCTTTGAAAATCTTCAGGAGTTGTGGTTTGCTGATGGGAGCCTTCGGCGTAGGGTATCTTTCGATGCCATCGGAGGCATGGAGGACACACCACGATTGAATAAGTCGTCGAACAATGATGTTTGGAGCCAATTCTGAATCCGAAATAACTTGTTTCGTAACTGGGCAGGTACTATTATTCCGAGAAAACAACCATTGCTCTATACTTTCTCGATCATATGTTATGCCCGTTGAGACCGTCACGGGGTCTTTCATGATCTCAAGAGTGATGGGGCAAAGAAAATATGGTGGAACCTCAATTTGATCCATTTGAAACTAGTTGTAAAGATCAAGATTTTGAAGTTTTTGCAAAGAAGATGGTGAAGCTGTTGAGGTTTGTGGATTGGTTTGAAGATGTTAAGAGTTGGGGCTTGGGAGGGATTGATTTTATATGAACAAAAATGAGACAGCTTCATAAGGGAAAGTCAAACCACGGAAATTGTGTGTGTAATATGTGTTTTTTGAGAGAGAGAGAGGTCTTTTTTTACTTGTTTATCTTTGAAAGTTTTGACTTTGACTTTTCTAATATAGGAATTAAATATTGTTCCAAGTGTGTGTCTACTTACTGTGTCCAGCATGCTTTTGACTTTCTCTCTCTACAATATTTGACATTCTCTCTCTAAAAACAAAAGACATGCTCATAACATTGTTTGAATTTTCTTATAATTTTTATTCTGGAGTACATGTTTTGAGTAAAGTAAGCGAGAGGACTATACAGGAAAATAAATAAATTTTAATTTTGTATTTCTTTTCTAATACTATGTAGTATTGTTTTGTTCACTTCATCGAGTTGTGATATGCTATTCCCCATTTTTTGTTCCATTTATTATCTCTCATTGTATATTCGACGCATACCTTAGAATAGCTGATAGTAACACGTCACATGATACACTTCAAATAACATCACATTCAAAATTACATCTTCAATACGCTATTTAAAAGATATATAAACCCTATTTGGCATGGCTTTAAAAGTCAAATAGTGCGTTTTTAATTATCGAATGTTTTATGATCATTTGACAGGCCGTTTGAAAAGTCAAAAGTTATTTTTGATATTAAGAATTTGGTTTTGAATAGTTTTTTAAAAGTGTTTTGTGTGATTAAATGAGATTTTAAAAGAAATTAGATTAAAGAGGTTTCTTGAAAAATTTCTTTTACGAGAAACAAAAGTCTTGCTAAACGAGCTTTTAGAAAAAGTTGATACAAAATCTTCACATTGCTTTTACAAAAAACAAAATAAGAAGTAGAAACTATCTCAAAATTGTGTTTAACTACATCATTGGTATCATTTTGAAACAACCTACTAATATAAATTTGAATAAGACTTTAAAATTGCTTTGAGTCCGCTTAAGATGAGTAATTATTACACGTGAGAGAAAACAAAAACTCGTGATTAATATACGATGGAAGTTGTACAACGTGCGTGATATTGTGAAATATTTTCAAAATTGGCTGCTCCATGCATCCATTTACTTTGGCTCCCTTGCGATATTGACCAAGGATTTGATATCATTATCTCATTTCTTAATTTTATTTTTGGATCCTGCTACATGTATATCGAGTTTTACATAATGATTTACAAAATGTCATGTGACACTTTAACATTTATCAGTTTAAAACACAATTAACTTTTTCATTCAATATTTCCTCCACGTCATATTATATAATTCATTACGAACATTTTTTTATGTACAATTAGCAAAATTCTTCATTTTTTGAAGTATATAAATCAAAAATATTCCACATGTACATTACATAATGTTCAAATGACATTTCATCATCGACTGCATGTGGAAAAACCCGTAATTCTATTTGCTTGTGTGAATAAAAGTCAACCTAAAACATGTTCATTTAATTACCTAATCCGTGCTCTAGGGAAATTGGGACGACACAAGTTGATTAAGCCCGTTTAGTAAAAAAATTTGAAAAGTTAAAAGTTGTTTTTGAGATTAAGATCGAATTTTGAACATATTTGGATAATTCTATGCAATTACTTTATCTGACTCGAAGAACATTTAGAGAAAATTGATCGAATGTAGCTTCTTCAAGAGCATTTTCTACAAAAAATAAAATAAAAGAGCAGAAATCATGTCAATGGACTATAAATATAATTATATTATATCTGGGAAGTTGCGTCAAACATAATAGCTAGTATTAATAACGGCCAAAAAATTACCCATTTATGTTCAAATTATAAGTATTTCCACGTCATACTTGACTAAAAAAATTGTACCTTCAATTCTTCTAGTGAAAAGCAAAGAGTATAAAGAGAGATGAAAAGCAAAATTAAACTTTACTATGCATAATGGGCCAAGAATTTCTCTAGATAAATAGTTAAGTCAACGGTCACCTTGGTGGAATCAGCATGTGGCTATCATCTCTTTAGCTTTTCCTGATGGCCATGATTTATAGAAAGAAGTTTAATGGGATGCAAGTTTCGTGCGTAGCCCAATCATTATACGTAAGTGCTGACCAATGATAATGGATTTCAGGTGGACGACGTAGAGAACGGTGCTCAATTAATTGCCTAGGGCCTAAATTCTATATCAAAGTCCGCAACCAATGCCGACATCTATTAGAACATCTTTAAAAAACTCTAAAAACACAAAATGCTTTTTATTTTAAAAAGTTAACATTTAAAATTATATTTTTGGATATTCTTTAAATTAGTATTTTAAAATAGAGAGTAAGTTTGACTCTCTAAACTCCAAATTCAGATAATCAAACTCACTCTTTATAATTAAATGCATTCAAAATATTTTAATTTTAATAGAAAAAATAACACAATAATTTGAAGGGAAGCTAGTGAAATTAAAAGATAGAGAAAAACGATAAATATTTTTGAGGAGTTGTAAAAGTAAATGTTAAATATAGAGTATGTTGGAGTACTTAGAAATTTTTCCTATCTAAATTTATAAACATTTTTCAAAATGCAAAATAAACTCTTTAAAAATAGAGAGTCTCTTCAATATGCTTTTAGCTCTTTTATTTGATATTTTGGCTTTGTTTATGTCATTTTATATCTCGTTTGGGGAATAAAGTGTTCTATCAGTAAGGGTCTGTTTGATTGACGATATTTTCCCTGAAAGTAGGAAAATATTTTCCTACTTCCACTTTTTGACTGTTTGATATGCTAAATTTTCCATGGAAACTATCTTCCTCCATTTTTCTAGGTACAACCCTTTGATACACAAATGGTGGAAAATATTTTCCCACCTACCTATTAGGTGGGAAAACATTTTCCACTTCTTTTTTTTTAGCAATGGCAA
>CAIGRL010285059.1:0-12533 GCA_903798325.1 Fraxinus xanthoxyloides
ATACAGATTAGAGACTTATCTCTTTAAGGATCCAACAGATCTTGGTTGAATCACACAAAAATACCAGATCAGAACTTCCGAATATCACAACAGACGGAACACAAATCTCAGTAGATTTCACACAAGGAAATCACATATTCTAAGGCTAATACTCACAAACGAAGAATCATAACGAGAGATTACACAATGAACAGAATCATTGAAACCCTAGGATAAAACTCTCTAGAAAACCCTAGGCTAAAAGTCGAGACGAGAGAGAATGAAAGATCTATGCAAATGAACAGTCAAGCCAGCCTATAAGCCTTGGCCCAAGTTTCATCCAACGGTCAGCAATAAGACATGTGTCTTCAGATCCTCAATTCAGCCCATATAAGTGAAAAACGTGTTTCTACAGAAACACAACTTTTACTCCAGAAAATATAAGGTAGCAACTAAACCAAGGTTCGAATCTCCAACAAAATTAATCGGTTCATGTTTTCTTAAAGGAAAAATATGACCCAGAAGAACGATGAGGTTATTTGTTGTTGGTGGGGTGAATAACCTTATCAAGTTTTGGTGGTGTTTCAGTTCCTTCTAGAAAGATAGTAGTGAGCCACAACCTCTTAAAGGCGTATGATTTCCAGCCCCTATTTTCACTAATTTCAATTTGATTCTTCAACTTCTTCTCCTTTTCAGCCGAGTCCCTCTTTATTTGTTCCATGGATCCTACATCTTTAAATCTATAATTTGCTCTTCATTTTCCACAATTGATCTATAATTGATTCAATGCAAGTTTTGAAAGTTTTTAATTTAGTCCTCAAACTTTCTCAATGTTGGATTTTACTTTTCAGAATTTGTGAATTACTTTTGAGTGACTCTTTACACTCAATTGCACACAAATGCATTCAATGATGAGATTTAACTCATTTAGCATATTTATGCCTAAATTAGGTAGATGTTTGATCCATAAGCCAATTAAAAGTAAGTATAGAACACCAAATTAAATAAGTGTATAAAACTGCGCTTATCAAACCCCAAACTTAAACTCATGTTCAACCCGAGTAAGATTATCTACTAAACACACAAACAAACAAACAAACAAACATAAATATCAACACATTAGATCAATTTACCTAACTTGCCTCAAGTATTGAAGTTATTTGATAATTCGTAAAAAGCACATAAGTAATACGATTAAAAGTAAATTTTACTTATCCAATTCTCAATGTATTTGTGTGCATTGTGAATCAGATCATCATTAACATTTAGGTTATTACTTTCTTGATCCTCAATAGTCAAATATGTTCATTTCTCTCTCGTAGGATACACAACCTCAATCTCTCACCTAATGTGTTTTATTCTAAGGTTGTTTTCACAATAATCTTTTCTTTCTTGCTCAAATTTAGTTGGTTTATCAATAAAAGTCACTATCTTGATATATGATGATTCTCCTCAAATTTGAATGTCTCAACTTCAAGCTTCACTTGGGTTAATAACCTCACTAAAAATCTAAATTTTGATTTTTAGTATCCAAAGCTTAGTCAGATAGAAACAACGCTTATAGTTATATTGTCACTGCATGTGTCAACACGCTTTACGATGATGAATAGGGTTTGATTACTCAAGACTAGTTCCATATTATAGTTTAGGTAAATTTTTCCTACGTACCATGACTAGTGGAATGCTTTTCTATTCGGACAAGTAATTAAGATCATGTCCCCAATGTAAGGTTAGTACCTAAGTTCCACATATAAGCCATAAATACTTAACACGATTATTTAATTAGGATGAAATCAACACCTATCACAATAGTTCCCAATATGAGATCAACCACCTCCAAACTAATCATTTAAATAAGTTGAGGGTTTGATTTTCAATTCGATCTTAGTTTTTCAACCTAAGTACATTCAGCCTATACTTTTGCTATAAGCAATCCAAAAAGACATGACAATCTTCATGAGTATTGTGCTCAATATAATACAATCTTACCAAAATGGGACTCAAACAAGGGGCTTAATCTTTGAGATTGTATTATATTAAGCACAACATTCACAACTGTATGTTCAATAGTTTATTGTGAATTTTGACTAGCGAAGTGCCCGAAGTTTTTAGCTAGTTGGGGTTTCTCCATGATCCTACCGCACGTTATTTACTACTTTATTTATTGCTTTCATATTCTGCAGTATTCAAACATAAGATAATTGAACTAATTGTGTAATCATCTAGAGATAATTAATTAATGACTTGTTGCTAGTTAATTACAATTTTTTAATTTTCTCATTTACACATATTCACCACCCTCTAGATGTAATTTGGGTCAAATCTCATTATTTCAATTGGTATCAGAGCCTTATTTCGATTCATGACCCTCAATTAATCCTAGATGAGTCAGTCCTTGTATGTGCCTCCACTCTTTGACGAAAGCAACTATACTTATGGAAAAGTTTGAATGAGAGTCTTTCTGAAAGCATTGGATGAGCATATTTGAATTAGCGTTCAAACTAGGTAGACTGTACCTTCCGCCAGTGTTGTTGTTGCTATTACACCCACTGATATTTTACTGTGGACTAAAGAAGATTTAGCTGAGTGTAACTGGAACAGTAAGGACATTCATGCCCTGTTCATGACTGTGTCTGCTAAAAAATTTAGGAGAGTTTTGATGTGTGAGATTTCTAAAGAGATTTGGAACATCTTAGAAACCATACACGAGAGAACTAAAACTATTAAAGATTCTAAACCGTAGATGTTAACATCTAGGTTTGAAGAAATTAGAATGAAGGACGATGAATTGTTCAATGAATTCTATGTGAAGTTGAATGACATAGTAAATTCGAGTTTTAACCTAGGTGAAAAGGTCCCTAAGTCTAAAATTGTTAGAAAAGTCTTTAGATCCCTACCTGAAAGGTTTAGATCTAAAGTCATCGCGATTGAAGGAAGTAGGGACTTAGTTGCCATTAAGATAGAAGAACTCATAGGTTCCCTTCAAACCTATGAACTCTCCGTTTCTCAAAATAAAAAGGTTAAACCCATAGCCATGAACACAATGAGAAAGAAGAGAGTTAGTCTGCTGATGCTGAAACCCTCAGGGACGACGAAATAGCTTATTTCGTTAAAAAATTCTAGAATGTGATGAGGAATATGAGAAAGCCTGAAGAACGGAAAAATGAAGTCCGTAATAAATTCTCAAAAGATAAACGTAAGAAGAATAACTCTAGGACTACTAATAAGAAAACTCAATCTATTAGATGTCATGAGTGTCACGGTTTAGGTTACTATAGGAATGAATGTCCTAACTTGAAAAAGAATTTGAATAAAGATAGATGTAAGACATTAGCAATGACCTTGAGCGATGATGAATCAGATTCGAGTGCTCAGAGTGATACTTCTGGTGGTAAGAGTGAACAAAATTTTATGGCCTTCACATCTATAACTACGATAGAGTCTAATAAGGAAAATGAAAAAGTTGAAAATGATGAATAGAATGAGAAATTCGAGAAAGAATCTAAGGATGAGACTGATATTCATGAGTCTTATCGTGAACTATTTAAAGAGAGTCTTAAAATAAAAGAGGTTAATAAAGTTGTTTTGAAAACGGTTAATGATCTTGAAAGAGAAAATGAAAAACTTGATAATTTGTTAGGGATGAACAAGTTTGCTAGAAATAGGCATGGTTTGGGTTATATTCAAAATGGTAATACTACTGCTAGTACATCCAAGACCACGTTCGTCCCGATCACTAACAAAGCTCGAAATTTTTTTTATCCTGAACCAAGGGCAAAAATGTCTTAGGATCGAGACTTACTAGACAACGTAGGGTCAATCATCCTCTATATCGTCAACAACCTCCGAGCACGTTTTAACCTAGGTTTATTCCCACCTATCACCATTGTGGCGCACTAAGATACACAAGACCTACGTGTCATAAACTCGCGATTAGGAGTAAAAGTCAGGATGTCTCAAGCAAGGTTAACTTCCTTGTCAATCAGGTTAGCCGTTTAACTGAGAAGATGACTCAGTTAACTAGAATTACTTCTACTTCTAAGAAAGTTTGGGTTAAGAAGAGTGACCTGAAAGGTCATGAGATTGATCATGCTCTTAAAAGTGAGAACATTAATGTGTCTCATTGATTAGATACCTAGGTGCATGCATGTGTTGTTCATTGAGTCCATTCATACTTGCATGCATCTCACTTATTTGTTGGTTTTTTGTGCTTAGTACATTCATGATTCTATATTAAAAAAACAAATATTTTTGGAATTGAAATTTTTTTAATGTTTTACAGCTTAATATACAATGCACTTGATCTTGTTAATTGTGATCAAGCATGACTTTAATTAATGAATTTTAACATAATTTCCATTGAGGGCTTAGGTTATTTATAGAGTAATTAGTATAGATCTCTTTATATATCTTTTGCACTGCACACACTATGATATTGTTAGTGGGACTCTACCGCATATGTGAGATTTGGGATGGCAGTCACATATTAGTACAGTGACTTTGAACATGAATTGACATTATTTATTAGACTTAAACTCAAGTTTATCCCCGATAATAAAAAAAAGCTCAATATCTTATATTCTTCTTCGAAATCTATTTGACTCGAGCAATTAAGTCTGCGGAGTTTCTACTAACTTGGTGCCTAGGATCAACTGACTTGGGTTAACTGGCATAAAGCTCACTATAGGGGTCATGTTAGTCGCTTAATGGAGAACTGTCTGCACTTAAGATTTGAAAAACTATTATGAGCTTAACATATTGAAAGTTGAGAAAATAAAATATGCTAAAATTCAAAGGGAGAGGAGATTATTCATACAAAATGAGCTTTGATGTATAGGTTCTAATGTACTTTACTTGGTTTGACTTTCATAAGTAAAAGAATACCCTTATTGGCAGTTATGTTTTGCAAGTCCTTTCTCACAAAATTAAAGTTTGGAGTCTTACTACAGAGGATTAGTGACACTTAGCACATATGAGTCACTTATACAATTTACTCCATGATTAACTTGAGTCAAGTGTGTGTGGAGGTTTATTGTACATTACTTACACTTATGCATGCTAACACCTGCATTGTTGGGTTATTATATGTTGTTTCCTGGTTCCTTATCCTTTTGTGACGAAAAGGAAGAATAGAAAACTTTAAAGACTTAAACTAAAAGGCATTATAATGATATTTTCTTTTACACAATATATATTAAATAAAATTGACTCAAAGGCACTATATGATATAATTTAAGTAATTGCTAGATTAAGTTTTGATGTTTTTGTAGTATCAATGTTTCGTTTTGGTATGTTGGATTGCATTTTGATATTACGTCTTAATTTAGCATATGTTACGAAACTGAAAAATTAGTTATGAGTTAGTAACTGGTTAAATTATTTTTACACTTAGCACTGCTTGATTAACTGCTTAAATTGTTTTTACACTTATTACTATTTCACATACATTTTACACTAGGTATTTGAGTTGTTTGTTTCATGAAACAGGTTTTGATAAAGGAAAAGTAGAATTCAATCAAGATATTCAGTTTGTGTTAGTCATTAAGTCTGTATTTTTTATTACTACCTTGACTTTAGATTGTAGTTTTGTCATAGAATGTCAAATGGGGAGCTTGTTAGGTATTTGATGTAATTGGTAAAACTATGAACAAAAAGGACTAAAATGAATATGTTTAAAAAGTTGAGGAGGTAGTTACAATTATTTGTGTTATGTTAAGTCTAGTGTTCGAGAATGGAAAAGAAGGAAAAACGGCGCCGAAAGTTCGCTAGCTTATCGTCAAGACTCGGCTCAAGTTTCAGAAATAGAAACTACGTTGCCCGCCTATCGCCTTACCTTCGCTCGTGCGACAACCTGTCGCTCGACTATCGCTCAGCCCTTGCTCAAGCAACAATGTCATCCAAAAGATTTTAATTCGCGTTTTAAGACTTTTTGTCAGACCCATTCAATCCTAAAATCTAAACTATATCATTTTCCACATAACGTTTTTTTTCTAAGGACGAACATTGAAAATTCATACAGTCTTCATATCCTCTTCACAAATTAGCTTTCAATCTTCGTTCTTTGATTGATTCTTGGCGGTAAAAACATCACATCCTCAATCCAAATACCAAAATGTTGCTTCCTATATATCTGTCAGAGTTTTGAAGATCAAAGGAATGTGACTAGAGTTCCAGTTGGTGAAGAACGTGAAGTTCTTCGTTGATCCATAGGAAATAGATGAATTGATAAAATCGGGATTTTCTATAGGATCGTACATTCCAAGAGGGCTTTTAAAACTACAGCTAGGAGTTGGTGCAGTAGCACAAAATCCAGGAGAGTTGTGGGAATTACAATCAAGAGGTCATAAAGTTCGTGTCGTCGTCTTATCTGACGGACTGTAAGTTCAATCGTGTATAGTGGATTTTGGCTGGCAAAGTGCTTGGAGTTTTTACCTAGTTAGGTTTTCTCCATGATCATATTGCCCGTTATTTACAGCTTTATTTATTACTTTTATATTTTCGATATTCAAACATATGATAATTGAACTGATTGCGTAATCATCTAGAGATAATTAATTAGTGACTTATTTATGGTTAATTACAGTCTTTTAATTTCCGCATTTACACCTATTCACTCCCTTCTAAGTGTAGTTTGGGTCGGATCTCATTATTTCAAACTTAAAATACACGTTTTCTTCAATGTACGGTAAAAAGATTATTTAAAACGATTAGCAGTACCCGTCATGTATAAGCAAATGTTCTTCTCTATCACTTGATCTTGTATCCTCATTTTATTTTCATCATTCATCTTGCAACAAGTTTCGATCTTACCTAGAAAGAGAAGGAACTAACCACCAATATAAACATATAGGAGTTAAAATAAATCATATATCGATTGGGAGTGCAAGATGAGAGAAAATTTGACTCGATTGTGATGCTAGGAACGCTACCCTGAAATAAGAAAAATCATATTCAATAATAAGTACATGTGCCTAAGTACTAAATCCAATCCTAAACTCACTACAACCAATGTTATTATCAAAAGCATAATAAAAGGGTAAAAAGATTGGATTGCCTTCTAATAGGCACAAGTTTATAGTCCTAGCCAGACTTTTCCAACGAGATTTCAAAGCACTTTGAATAACGCTTTTGATTTGCTGAGGTAGACTTTGCACCATTATTCATTGATTCTCCAAAGTTCTACCTTTCCCTTTTATATATGGTATGATTTGCCAACTTCACTCAACTCAAATTTAAGATTGAAGACTTCTACCTTATCTTCGGTCTTAATCACAAAATGAATATTAGAGCAATCAATGTAGCTGGGGGAATCCATTATAGTTTCAACTTCATTGAATGCTACAACTTTGTTTGGTCTCATTATGATTAATTATTTATTCTCTACTTGATCTTATTCAATCGTTGTTATTATGATTAATTATTTATTCTCTACTTGATCTTATTCAATCGTTGTTATCTTCTTGGGTTGAACGATCAGTCTTCCACCAAAAATCATGGGCAATTGCACAATGATCTCCTCTTCAAATTTGTTCACATCATGTTCGAGGAAGATCGGTAGATTGGATTGCTATATTAAATACAATGGTACGTCATCCTTATCAAACTTGACAAGTCTATTATATCCCATTGTTTCAAATCATTATGGAGTGAAGAAATCTCCCAAGCATATATTAATTAACAAATTGTTTGCATATTGAAGACATCTCGTACAAGCATGTCTTCGTCATCTATGTTGGGTTAATCATTGCAATTTTATATTGCTACTTCTGTATCTCTCTCTAGTCTCTATCCTTTGTCATAGAAACCAAGAAAAACAAGTAGAGAAGCTAAACAAATAAAAATGATAGAAGAAGAAGAACTAAACTAAAGATGGAATTAACAAAGAACTAACTAAATAACTTAAAACCCAACGGCGTTAATAACTTGTAAGGAATTTTAGTATTTGCAAGGGAACAGATCGTATACAAATAATAAAGTGGGTATGAGTACAAATATCGATCCCACGAAAAATGAGTATTCTCTAGTTTCAATTCACCTAACTCTAATTGAACAACACACAATTAAGATGGGAGGAGTATATTAACAACTTACAACTAACCTAACTTATCTAATTAATTAATAGGTAGAGAAGCACATCCCATCCCATCCCATCCCATCCACCCCCATTCTTCTATTTTAATATCAATTCCACAATTTTCATAATATTTTTTAGGCATGTAGATTAATGTCCCTGTCACGTATAATAATATCTCTCGAGTATAATTAAACATATTCTCACGTGACTAAGTAATATCACTATCCCCAGTGTGAATACATGATGTATTAAATCACAAAAACATTTATTTATACCATACAAATCATGACAATTATTCCTAATGTCCATATGATGTTATGCAATGATTGCTTATTGTGCTAAATTAATTTTCCTTCTCCCGAATGTCAGAATGTCAAATAATAATCATACATCTAATCAATTAGTGAATTTAATTGGAACACATTAAACGTATAACAATAATTGAAACCAAACAAACATCTAATTTCAAAATATAATATTTAATATTAAAACTTCATAACATCATGTTCAATGTTACTCTAACATCTATATAACTAATCAAGCGTCATATTAATACAATAACATCAATTAAATCGATAAAAGATCACTCATAATTAAAAATTTGAAAGTGAAAGCCCAAGATTGGCTAACTAAGAGGTGAGTGAATTGGTTATTAAATCTTTTTCATTAATAACTAAAGATTTTAATCTAATGAATACTCAAATGATAGAGAATTAATATAAGCACAGGTAAGCACGTAAATGAACCAATGTAAACTTGCACAATGTAAAAATGTTAAGTAAAAGGGTTAGAGAGTGCAAACGATATAATATGGAGGTTCAATTCAACGAAATGATCTACGTCTCCCCGTTACCAAGCTCTCCGGCACGAGCAAGGCCTTTTTCACTATATTGATTGATTTGTAGTGCAATCCAATTCTTTACAATGCTTCCGGTGACTTACAACCAAGGAACACAGATCCTTTTACAAAATTGAGCTTTTCGGAACCCATCTGGACAGGGCATCCGGATGTCCGGATTAGTCCAAAATATAGCCGTTTGAAGAATGTCAGAGCGGTCACAACAGGTGACCATTGGGGTCATCCGGACATCCGGATGGACATATTTTGTCCCGGACACTTTCTTACGTGATTTTTCATTTGATGCAATTTTTTGAAATATTTTCTCGCGTATAATTTTAAAAGTAGGATAAAAATTTATGCAATCATTTGATTTTGAAAATAATTTTTCTTATGCGTAAAAATTTACTTTGAGCTTTGATAGACCATTTTCCAAGTATTGAAATGTTTTACCTTTACATGAATGTGAAAAGTCTAAATACTACGTTTTGAATATCTAGTCGTGTGTTTCTCGACCGTACTTGGACTTTTCTCTCTTTTCACATTGAGGCATATTTTTGCGGGTTTTTGTCAATGTCGTTCTTCATAGCCTCGATTGATTGATTTGTTTCAATATTGATCGTTGTATACAAATTTCTTGACCTCAAACTTCGTGTCATCAATTTTAGTCTTTATGCAATAATCACTATAGACCCTCGAAGTCAATATATTAGAAATAAAAAAAATTTGTTAGTGATAATCAAAACGAGACGTCAACCATAGGTCAACAGAAAGAAGGTAAAAAATAATCTTGAAACTTGAATTCTTTCCTTGATATCTTCTTTTGTTTTTTTCAAATCAGGCTATAGATTTATAAAATATGAATGAATAGGTATATTGTTATAAAAGCCTCTTCAAATCTTTGCAAGAAATAGTTCTTTGCTTCTTAAATATGTATTCTTTATTTATGAAGCCTCCTAAGCTTTCTCTCTATGAATTGTGGAAAAGAATATATTTATAGCCCAAAATTAGGTCAAAAAACGTACATTAATTGCCTTCCAAGAAGATGTTGAATCAAACAAGAAAATAAAATCTTTCCGCCGAAAGGGAATAACACTATGTAATTGCATGGTTCAACACTTAGTTTCACAGGATGCCTTTCTTCTTGGCAAAGAAAGGGATACCGTACAACAGTAGTCTGCTCCACTAGACTACCTTCCGCCCTTTCTTAGTCGTTTCAGTATGAAAGAAAATTTGATACAATTTGTAGAAATCTTGCAACAAAGAAATTAGATGCAATGAAAGTAAATTGATCATTGATTGATGAAAGCGAAAATTACAATTGATGAAAGTATGAAATTACAATGGCTGGTGCAGGGGGCGACCACCAGTAAGCTTGAAAGATTTTTAAATGACTAATACCCTCTATAATAGCTTGTGGAATAAAAACCTAAGTGATAGGAGTAGACGTTTAAATGAGGAGGAATCATACTAAACGTTTACCAATATCAGAGTTATTTTATAATTGAGATAAACTATTACAATGGAAAGGAAATTACAGCTCAAACAGAACTAATATTTAAAAGGTATGGCCGAAGTTGGGCAAACTGCGGCTACGATTGGGTAAGGGGCTAAGTAAAGCTGCAGTCCTTGACATTCTTCCCATTTGTTTTAGCAATATCCTCGGAGCCATTGATGCATGGTATGCTTCAATTAATGGTTTGAAAGCTCCAATGTCTTTTTCTCTTTCCCAAGTATTTTCTTCGCTGCTGCATCCACTCCATTTGACCAATTACTCTTGATGATATTTCCTAGAAACTCGAGTAGTTCGATGGTCCAGTATAGCTTCAGCAACCTTCTTTTCGTCTTTTCTTAGCTTAAACACAAGTTACTTTGGCTCATTTTGGGATGCGTCCTCCTTATTTGTAAAGTATATCTTGAGTACGCCAACATGAAGAATCTTGTTGATTTTGCACCATGAAAGGAGTGCAAATCTGTATGCGACTCTACACACGATAGGTAATGGCCCAATATGTTTTGGTACCAATCTTGAGTTTTTTCCTCTTATCGGTTTATAATAGTTTCTGTCCAGAAGTTTAGCCATTACCAGATCTTCAACATTAAATTCAAGGAAACGATGCTTTAAATCTGTAGACTTTTTATACCATTCCTAAGCTTTCGCAAGATAACTTCGAGCAATCTCAATTTTTCATTTCCACTCTTGAGAGAAGTTTTTCGCTTGAGGGGACTTGGTACTTTGGTCGATATCCACAGTATGAGGGAGTAACGATTGTTGGCCAGTTACAATCTCAAAAGGACTCTTATTGGTAGAAGAGCTCTTTTGGGCGTTGAAGCAAATCTGAACTGCATCCAAGAGTTTCACCTAATTTTTTTCGCGAAGTAGAGATAAAGTGCTATAGATATTCATCCAGTATAGAATTGAAGTGCTCCGTCTATCAGTCAGATTGTGGATGAAAGCTAGAACACATGCTCAAAGCTGAACCAAAAATTTTGAACAACTCAGTCCAAAATATGCTAGTAAATTGAGGATCCAGATCACTAATGATATCTTTAGGGAGTCCCCAGTATTTGACAATATATTAGAAGAAGAGTTGCATACTTTGATAGACGATCTACCACGACGATGATAGTTCCAAAATCTTTGAATTTTGTCAATCCAACGATGTAGTCGATCGATACACTCTCAAATGGTCTAGTTAGGACGGAAGGGGCTCAAGTAGGCCTGCCTTTTTCTGATGATCTTTCTTATCTTGGAGACAATTAAGACATGTTTTCACATAAGTTACAATTGTTGGGAATCTACTTAATCATGCGCAGCGGAAGTAAAATAATTTTCAATTCCCAAACAAAGATCTACATTGTGTTTAGATAGAAATTGTGTTTAGGATGATACCTTTGATGAATTCTGCAAACTCTTTTGCTGATTCACGAACTTCAATTATCACGATCTGCAATCCAAGCTGTCCAATTGTCCATCCTCCAATAGTGATCCACACAGAGAACAAGAATGACGGCTAGGGTTTTTTTTCTCGTGCTAACAAGAATAATGAAAATTCTCTTATGTTTTTCCAAACTCTAACAGCCTATTAATATAAGTCTAAGTGGCTCTGTCCGTCTCTTAAACTTAACCCGGTCCAAAATGTAATTAATCAAATTAATTAAATCCGGTCCATGAATTAATTAATCCAATTAATTAATTATGGCCTATTAATAATCAATCCAATTAATTAATTATACACCACTTGTCAATTAATTAATAGATAAATTACATNTCTTTTGCTGATTCACGAACTTCAATTATCACGATCTGCAATCCAAGCTGTCCAATTGTCCATCCTCCAATAGTGATCCACACAGAGAACAAGAATGACGGCTAGGGTTTTTTTTCTCGTGCTAACAAGAATAATGAAAATTCTCTTATGTTTTTCCAAACTCTAACAGCCTATTAATATAAGTCTAAGTGGCTCTGTCCGTCTCTTAAACTTAACCCGGTCCAAAATGTAATTAATCAAATTAATTAAATCCGGTCCATGAATTAATTAATCCAATTAATTAATTATGGCCTATTAATAATCAATCCAATTAATTAATTATACACCACTTGTCAATTAATTAATAGATAAATTACATTCTTCTGGTTCT
>CAIGRL010285104.1:0-15576 GCA_903798325.1 Fraxinus xanthoxyloides
ATACTTTTTTCCCACCAGACAACCTTTAGTATTTTGGTTATATCTTTCTCTCCTGATATCCGATTGAAGTGATTTAAAACATGTTGGAAAGATAATTAAAAGGGATACAAATCATCTAAAGGTATAAAATTTCAAATTCGAAGCTATTCTATGCCAAAAATGGGTCTCAATCTAAGACTAAAAATTCGAAGCATAACTTTTTTGGCTAGAAGTTGATATGTGGTAGTACTTCGACTATATTTCATCCATTTGGCTTCTTTCCTCATGTAATTGATGCCCAAGACTCTCAAATATTTATTGTAAGATTTCTTAGTATTTTCACTTGAGTCCTCAAACTTTAATTTTGCTTCATTTTAGTCCTTTTTCGCTTGTTTTTCCGAATTTTCGCAACGTTCATCATTTTTAGCCTACAAAACAAAAAATACACAAGAAGTAAGCCATATTCACATATTTATTGACAATTATCCATGTTTGTGAATCTTAATAAGCGTGTAAAGGCACTTATCGGTAGACACCAATGCACGGTCATTTCCTCATATCACACTCTCTCACTTGCTCCAACACACACGACATTCAACTCACGAACTCTTGAAACTTGTAAGAACTCATGACACCCTTCACAATCATCTTTCAAACACTCACCAATTCTATAACTAGGCATTGCATTCCATTGCTTCACCTATTAATTTCATCATACATCACCTCTTCTAGCTAATAAATTCAAGGTATGTCATTCACCTCTTTTTATTTTCAATCAATTTGGGTAATGTTCTAATTATTCAATATTTGAGTGTCTAATTGAGGAGTATTTCCTTAGGAAGTTGTGGTGTATTGAATTGGTTGTGATATGTGAAAATTGTGGCTTGAATCAAACCTCAAATCCTTGGAATTTTAGAGCACAATACGCTGCTGTCAACATGTTTGATGAAATGCCTAACTGGGAATTCGTGTCCAATTAAGGCTAAACTAGAACTTGGCATGATTGATATACATTTAGGATTATATTTGATGGGTAAATTCATTTCAATTGTTTTAGAAAACACCTAAACATAGTTAGCACACCATGGCATGCCGTGCCTAGGAATTGACCACTTCACGTCATTCACTTCGTCCCCTCTCGTCTACCTCAAATGACCTATGTTTGACCTCAAATTTTAACATGAGTAAGGCCATCTTTCATATGCCTGGATATCACTTGGGAAAATTTTGATTTTTCTTAACATCTTCTGGAGGCGTATATCCTTGGTCGAACATAAGTCAAAAGTGAAGAATTGCATTTTTAGGTTGATTTAGGGTATGTGAGCCAGAATTTGTCATTTATTAGATACTAAACCTACTTCATGACACATTTCTTTGAGCATGACATCGTTTTGCTACATCTCCACTTTGTGCTTTGATTTCATATCATAATTGAACGATGTTGGCATTATTTGAATTGTTTGAAGCTTGAATTTGTTAAGTATGAGTGTAGTGCGCATGCGTTTTGAAGTTAGTTGGGGGGTTTGGATAATCATGCTATGCATTACAACTCCTCCATCCATTCTGTGACATTGCATCTCTTTTGAGCATCATTCACTAGAGCATAGCACACACTCATTTAATTTCCATGTCACACCCCATGTGAAGCATGTTCTCTATCATCATTTAGGTAACACACTTGATATAATTTGGACTATTGTTTCCATCTCTTTCATGGCTATAGGATGCCGCCTAAAAGGAATTCCAAAGGAAAGAAAAAAGCTGCCTCTACATCCAGGACTGCAAGAACCCAGGACATTGAAAGGGGAATAAGAAGATTTTTGAATCATGGTTACAAGCTGATATACGGATATCATTAGCCATTGGGCATTATTAGTTGAGAGGCTAGTGAAACTTGAAGATTTCCTGAGATTTGAGATTGTGACTTTAGTGCACAATTGTGGATGAGAAAAAGTGGTAGAGAGACCACACCTCGTTTATGAGGGACTCATTCGGGAAATTCTTCGGCAATTTTAATAGTGAGAAAGCTATCCCGGGTTTAGAGCATCTACATCAGACATGAGTGAGGAACAAATGGATTATGTTCTCACCCGAGATCATACATGACTACTATTAGTTGAATTGGGAGAATGTTGTGCAAATTATCGAAAATTTCAATTGGAATGAGGTAGGGAAAATTTTATTTGGGTGGGAGAATGCTTGGCAACTACAAACTGCTAAGTGACATAAGATTGAGCTTACGTCGTCCATATCTATCTTGTGGTTATTCATGTGCCACAATATCGAGCCTACTACACACTGGACCACATTCAATAATCCTAAGGCCAATTTCATTTACCACCTGGTGAGGGGACAAAAGATTGATTTGGAAACTTTTATCTATGAGCGGATACACGCATAAGGTACTTTGGAGAACCGTCACTACTTATTGATATTTTCAATTTTGATTAGCGAGATTTGCAAGAGATCTGGTATAACTATTGCATTTGGGGAACTACCTGAGAGCCCTAACACTTCCATTAAGCACACTACTTTGGAGGCTCGTGATAGAGCTCGAGAGAGACACATGAAAAAGGTAGAGCAAGAGTGCCTCAGACAGCAACGGCTGCATAGGGCCAAAGGCCTGAGGATGTTAAGAGTCCTCAGCTCCACCACCATTGATGGACGTCGATACACAGTTGCTGAGACAGATGTTCACCACGAGATATTCGGAGTCTACAGTAGGATTTTGGAGCCATATGAGTCGAGATCCAGGCAGTGAGGCATGATATGACTGCTTTTAAGAATTTTACCATTAATGTAGTAGGGATTCACTGGCTACAAGAATAGAGGTTGAGACCCTGAATGTGCAGCTGAGCAGTTGTGTAGATCGAGTTGATGGGATCCAGGTGAGACTGGACGAGGCTTAAGACATATTAGGCATTTTTTAGACTAAGGTTTGAGATTAGTCTCTGATTATTTGGGGTATTCAGGACCATATTGTTAGGGCTTCTCCATGATGAGAGACCTATAGACTGAGATGGCCCAGCAGTCCGAGCTGATGAGGCGATTCTTACATGGCTACCTCCACCTCCCGTAGACGAAGCATCATGATCTAGTACAATTCCACCATCTCCACCACCACAGCCTTACTGGTCAGATGAGTATTCATAGCCCCATTTTTGGTACTTATTTATGCTTTGTCCTTAAAGTTTGCATTTCACTAAATTATCATTTCTAAACATCGAGGAAAATGTTATATATAAGTTTGGGGGAGTGGCATAGTTTGACGCTTTTGATATTCATCTATGTGTGTACAAGATTAACTACTTTTGAGTGATTTATCATTTTTGTGTGATTGTTAATTACAAAAAATAAAAAATAGAAAAGCTAGAAAATCATAAAAATCCCATATCAGTTTTTGGTAAATTCGTAGTCTTTGTTTATTGCTTTTGTGTGCTTGCGTGGGTTTGATGGCCTTGTCGGCAATGAAATTAAATATTGGAATAGGTGTGGACTAAGAGTAACGGAATGTTGTATGATTGGATTAACTAATATTTGTTTATGTGAAACTTGATATTATTTGTGCACGATACTCATGTTTTGCACATTGAGTTGGTGAATTGGTTCATTACTTAGAGAATAGTGGAACATAGTAATTTAAACTTGAAAAACCTCTCTTATATTTTTCCATGATCCATCATGAGTTGTTAGAAGGGAACATTGAGATAAGTAAGGATTCAATGTATGAAATTATCTTGTGAGGATTGTTTAAGGGCAATGAGACAAAGGTGAGGTGAAAGTCGTTATGGCTTGATTTTGGAGAGTAAGTGTTTAAAAAAGGGGCATAGCACTAAACTTTGTATAAATAAAACTCCTCTTAAAGCCTTTATGATTCGAGCAAGTAAGTCTGTAAGGGTACTTAAAAACCTGATGTCATATAGTCATTTAACTTGTGAGTCATCGACCTAGAACTTGCTACAAAGGTCATGTAGAAGTAAGAAGGGGAGAAGTTTATAAGCCTTTATAACTTAGTAATAAGCCTGTAAGGGTTTAAAACCTGGTGCCCTAGAGTCAACTGATTTGAGATTCATTGACTTAAAGCTCAATATATGAGTTAAAAAGAAAGCAAATGGAAAGATGCTAAAAAATTGAGACAAGGCACTAAATGCATTGATTAAATCCCAACACATTTAGTTAATGGAACTATTCTTTTGATGCGATACAACTAGTTTAGTTTTGTCTTAAAGGTTGAAGCGATCAAAAAAGAAAAGAAATATAGGATAGTCGCTATTTGTTGAAGTGTAAACTTTATCATCCCAAGAAAATTTGAAAATAATAAGTTTGGGGGTGTGTGTATCTCTCAAGTGAAGAAATGAAATATTTGACTATTATGGGTCGAGAATTGGACAAATCATGAGCTTGAAATGTTTACATGAGTTTACACACACATGTCGAGTTCTACATATAACAGGTGGAGGTTGATTAGTGACGTTGAAGCTATTTATTGTATTAATTGATAAATTTCAATCCTGAGACACGACAGGTTGTCCAACCAAGTTTTATTTTGAGTAAACCTAAAGTTTTGCTTGGAGACAAACAATTGTTTAAGTTTGAGAGTTTTGATAAATGTATTTTATACACTTATTTAGGCTACAAAACTTGGATATTATTTGATAAACTATATTGGAATATGACTTAATTCTATGTAAATTGTGTTTTGTAGGAAAATATTGATGAATACGATGAAATTGAAGAAAATAAGGGAAAAAGGACAAAATGGAGGAAAACCCAAAGTTCGAGGACCAAACTGTAAATAGCCAAATGATGATTTAGAAGAAGAAATGAAGATGTGAATGTGTCAAAGATCAATTGAGCGAATGAATAAAGTATTGGAAGAAGAAGATGTGAAAAAAGATATCAAAGAACGAGAAAACGGAGTTTAGGGACTAAATTGCAAATTTGGACTTTTATAAATAGCTATACGATCGCATAGCCATTTCATCCATGTGGTCTCATTGGGTGATGTAGGGATTTCAAGAGCTCAATGTTGAAGAGCTATGCGGTCATACCATGTAGCCCTATACAGTCGCATAGGCATTTTGTAGAGGAAAAATTCTGATTTCTTTATACGACTCCAACTCTTATGAAAACGATTTGGGAGACGTCTTTTAAGACATAAAGCCGCCTAGAACAAAATACCACACATTAAACTAATTTACATCATAAAAAGTGGCAAGAAACATCAAGTAAGATCCAATTGATGACATATTTTGGGTGATGTTGACTCTTTATAATTCTTGTTTTCTTCTTAATACCATGTTAGGCTAGATTTCTTTGTGTTAGGAGAATAATGAGCTTTGTAGTATGAGTTTCAATTTTTAGTTTTACATATTTGACATTAAAGCCACGTTTTTTTTATTGCATGATTTACATGCTTATCTTGTCTTTACAATTATTATGCACAGTAGTTTTATGCAATAAAAAGAAGGAAAATAGGCTTGACATAATTTTAATCGTCATAGGGTTTGGCAGGAGATAAAAATATATTGTTATACTCCATTTGAATTTTTAAGTGTTCATAAAAAAAGTCAAGCACTCTTGTATGTTCGCATCCGTCATAGAAATATAGTTGGATCATATATGAGAGCAAGATTAACTTTACTTGAAAGAGAATGTTTAATAGAATAGGAGCATTGATTCTTCATAAATAAACTGTGTTGTCAAATTGTAAAGTTAAGCTTAAAAGGGATTACTACAAGTAAGAACACGTAAAATTGCATTTAGTATAAATTGTATTAAGCCTAGATTATTTAGCTATAATTTCACACTTAGATAATTTTAGTTATAATTTAGTCATAAACACAACCATCACTTATCATTATTTCGGTTAAGGTGACGTTATTTATGATTGAACTAAATCAATATCTATGGGATCGATTCTTTGAATCACATCCACTTTATTACTTGTTAAAGAACTGTACAATTGTGATAATTTAAATCGATCGCAACAAGTTTGTTGAAAATTATGTCCAAATTGATTTCCAAAAGAGTTTCAATAGAATAAGGAAAGATGCCTTCACACACACATGTTTTTGTCTCTACACAATAGTCGGTATTTTCATCATAACTTCTCCTTCTGATATCTAATTGAGTTGATTTAATATGCATTGGAAAGCTAACTTAAAGGGATATAACTTTGATAGAAATAATATATTTCCAATTTGGACGTTTACTATCCTAAAAATGGGTCTCAATCATTGACTGCAAATTTGGAATATAACTCGTGCAATTAAAAATTGATTTGTGGTAATATTTTGATCATATTCTATTCCTTTTTGACTTCTGATTCCACTCAATTGTCTCCTAGAAATCTTCAAAGTAATGCCTCGTGGTCCGAAAGAATTATTGAATATTTTCAATTTGATCCTCAAATTTTGGACTTCACCACTTTTTCCTTTTCACTTCTTTCTATAAATTCCACTTCCAATCTTCGAGTTTTACCAAATAAACGCAATATACAATAGATTAAGCTATATTCTTTTCTTAAAAGAACTATCAACTATTGCTATTTTAAATCTCGAATAAGTGCATAAAATACAATTATCAAACATTCCCAAACTTAAACATTTGTGTTTCCTCAAATAAAGTTATAACCTAAATAACAACAAACACGCAAGCTTGCAAAAATATTTGGTTAGACAATCTAACGTTTTACCTCAGGATTTGAAATCATTGTATTAAATCTAAAAGCTGATTCAAATCACAATACCAAACCAATATCCAATCTTCCAATACAAAATGTAGACAATCATGAATTTACAAGTTGTTTCAATCTAGACCTTCTGTAGTCAAATATATCATTTCACATCTCGTATGATTCACACACCACCAAACTTAATTTTTTTACTCTTTTCCCATTGTGCAATCTAAGTTTGAATTTTTTCCAATGCTATTCTCACCCTCTTCTATTCAGGTAGACTCCATTAATTGGAAGATAACATATCAATAAACAAAGATTCTTTAATTATTTGATTGCTTCGATCTCTAGGACTCGACTAAGCTAATAATCTCTCATCGAAAGTCAAGTCTTGACAAATAAGTGTTTGAAGCTTAACCATGTCATTTGGTGCGTCTTCTGCTTCATGCACATGCTTTTTCAAATTTTCTATTTTTTGCACTCTCTTCCTTATGCTTTCTATATGATTAATTTAACGAAATTTAGCAGATAACTCCCAAATTAGATGACTAGGGCATCAAGTTGTAAATATCCTAACAGGTTTAATAACTTGAGTCATAAAGGCTACGAAGAGATTTTTCTTTTATATTTTTTTTATCCGGATTAGTGCAATGCCCCCTCATTAATCACATATTCAAGCAAACCAACCTCTAACTTAAGACTTTCAACCAATTTTATCCTATTAATTTAAGACAATCCACACATGAATTTTCACAAATGGAATCTGAGTTCACATCATATCGCATCTTCCTATAACAATAAAATCGCCCTTAAATTCGGTCTTAAGGATAAAAAATTTAGCATGGTTTAGGCATGGCATTTATGTTCGACTAAATAATCCTATCATGCATATGAATCAACTCATTTCATCACAATATCAAACTCAATTTTATTGCGCATATAATATCAAGTTTTGCAGGGTTAAACATCAATCAATCGAACATGCAACTTATCCACCGTTCATAAATTAACACCAAATCTCAAATATTATAGTTATTGCTGACCAGGTTGTCTAACCCACACAAGCAAACAATCTAAAACAAGAAAGTATTTTTTAGAAAATTTTCAACTTTTTTTATTTTTCTATTATATACTCAAGCAATAATGGAAAAAAAAAAACACTCAAAACATACAAAAAGTAAAAAACTTAAAAGTTTTTTCACACCCCAAACTTAAAATCGACATTGTCGTCAATTTCATAAAACATAAATAAAGATATAAGGGGGCGGCAAAGAAGAAGAGGAAGAAGTACTCCCCGAATTTTTGTACTGAATGTGTGGGGGAGCTATTTAGAAATCTATCTCAAAGTGTGAGCTGTTAAACTCCTTACAATGTTTATATACATGGTTGGTACCTATCAAGAGAAAAAAAAACAATCAAAATATTCAAAATGGGGAGAAAAACGTGACAATCAAAAAATTTCTACCCTGTTTTAGGAATGCGGCCGCATAGATAAACGAATTGTTGGTTTGGTTTCCTGGAGAAACATATGCGACCGCATATGATTTTTAACCATGCAGTCACATAGAGTACCCCAAACAATGTTTTCTCCCTTTTGGTGCCTAAACTCCAATATCACGTCACATGCATATTTCAACTACTTTTGACTCAATTAATGTTTTCCTTTAACTCGAACTGAATTGGAACGTGCCTATAAATAATGCAACCTATAAATCAAGAATAACACTATGTGCAATGCAATACGAAAAGCAAAATAATAAAAAGGTTAGGAAACTGGGTTGCCATCCAACAATCACTTAATTTATAGTCTTTAGTTAGAATGTATGGAGGGACTGATCATGATGGTTCACGCTGAAGTCTTGTAGCCTTACAATCCTTGCAATTTTTAGCTTTATATTCTCTTTTTTTCCCTCAAAATCTTGAAGCTCTCCATTCTCTTCTCTAGCAAGGCTCCCCATACATTTATGCTTTGTCTCCTTCGACCCTTGTTGAACTTCTTCAACAACGTATTTGGCCTCCTTCAGAACTAATGGGTGCTTGGGTAGATTATGTAGTTTAAAGACCTAGCTCACCTTTCTCCACATCAATCAAGGTTCCACTTGTTGCTATAAAAGGTCGACCTAAGATTATTGGCATAACTTGGTCGTCTTCGAGGTTACGCTAGGAATATCAGTTTCCTAACCCTGATGAACACATCCTCAACGTTACCCCATGAGTATCTGTTGCTCCTAGATGCCATTGCAGTATTACATTCGATCTTTTGACTTTCCCAACTCCTAGCTTCCTGAAAGTAGACAAAGATATTAAGTTTACACTTGCATTTGTATCACATGAAGCACTAAAATGAAATCCTTCGCCTAGTGAAAAAGGTAAAGTGAAAGTCCTTAGGTCCTTGAGTTTTGGTGTCAATTTATTTTATAGCATTGTGCTACTCTTCTCGGTCAATGCCACTTCTTCCTAGTTTGGAAGCTTTCTTTTCTTAGAAATTATGTCCATTAGGAACTTTTCATACATTGGAATCTATTTGATTGCATTGATGAATGAGATGCTGATGTAGAGCTTTTTCAGCATATCCAGGAACTTCTCAGATTAATCATCGAGCTTTCGCTTTTGCAATATTTGTAGAAAAGGTAGTGATGCTACAAATTCTTTGGTAGGAATGATTTTCTTAACCTTTAGATCCCTGATGCTCTTTCTGTCTCTGCTTATTTATTTTGCTAAGATTCCTCCAATTGCTCCCCAACCAAGGCATTTACCTTTTCTTTTGTAGCAACTTGTCTCTTTACATTAATCTTTAGTAGTTAACTCCATTGCGGGTAGTTTTTGCCTTAATATGCTCTTCTTCTACAACCTTCGTTACTATTACCTACTATTTGGAATTTTTCTCAGTGTCACTGGGCAATTCTCCCAGTAGTCTCCTGAAAGTGCTTTCGTTATTTGTCTCATCTGATTTCCTAAGTTCTTGATGGTAGCTCCATGGACTTGTAAGGTTTTATTTGTTCTTTGCATGTGTTGGATAGATATCTTCGTCAATTTAGTAACAAGTTCGCTGAAAACCTAGCCTACAGTCGAAATCTAAGCTCTCTAACTATTGCTCTATTGGAAATTTGGGTGATTTCTTCATTCTGTGTAGTAAGTGTTAGGATTTTGATTGTATTGTTGTTTTTGAAGATTCTGTGTACAATTGACATTCTTTACTAACTGAACAAAAGGGCTTCATTTAGTGTAATAAACACTCTCATGATTCCCTTCAAAATTCTTACATTTCCGTACACATCTGAAAGCATTCATTTCTTCTACCTTATGTGCTAATGATGCCAATTGTGCTGATATTTCTATCAAACGATCAACTTCGAATACCCACAACAACTTTCTTTCCATTCATCCTTCTAGTAGGCCAAAATGCACTACTAAATGCCAAATCCTCCATAATTTGGTAGACCTGATCCGCATTTCTTTTTGTAATAGAAGCATTACATGCAAAGTCAATGTTAGTCCTGCTTGTTGGATTTAGCCCAATGTAAAAATATTACACTTGGAGCCATTTTTACAGCCTATGTTGTGGACACTGATGGATCAATCCCTCATCAACCTCGCATTTTCATTGCCCGTAGCTACATTCCGATGTGCTACATTTACATTCAATTTAACGACCACCCGATTTTGTATGTTCTCTGTTATTGATTCTGTTTGCTTTTAATGGGTACTTCTAATTGTTTTCTTCTTCTCAACCTGAATGTTTGTTTGATTTTCGAATCAAATTAAGCAAGATCATCGTTTTTCGAGCTTTGCATATAAAGTCTAGAAAAAGAAACTAGAAAACACTGTAATATTTTTCTAATTAATGAAACTAATAAATAAGCTATACAAATTCAAATTAAAGCTAGAATTAACTAAAACTAATTAAATATAATAGTCCCCAGCAACGATATCAAAAACTTGATCATTTTATTTTCTATAAGTGAAATGGATCGTGAACAAGTAATAAAGTAGTGAATAGAGTGTCGAACCCACGAGAATTTTTTACTTAATCGAGTTAAAATGAATAATATCCTTAATCGAATACTAAAAGTGATTTAAGTTTATCCATGCTAATCTCTAAGTTATTAACTAAGTGAAAGCAAGTAAAATTCGTTTTCAAATATGTGAGAAGTATTGCTAAGATGTGAAATCCCCATTCTCTAACCATTTTTAGTTCAACAATTTTAAATGACAACTTGAAATCATTCTTGTTGGTCAATATTCCTTTTTTAATCATAAACATCTCTCGATAGTGATTAAATTTATTCCTACATGTGACATTCTTATATTTTGATGAAAGATACGAACATGCAAAAAATTATTAAACGTGCTAAAACACATATAGAAACCATGTAAAGTATATCGATATATCTATATCTCAATTAATTGAGGCTATTGAACGTATGCTGGAAAACTAACGCAAAGGGCTACAACTTTGTTTGAAATAGAATATTTCCAATTCGAACATTTACTATGTCAAAAATGGGTCTCAATTTTTGAATAAAAATTTGAAATATAATTTGTATGTTTGTAAATTGATTTGTGATAGTATTTTGCTTATTTTCAAAGTATTTTCTTGTGGTCCAAATCAACTATTGAAATTTACAATTTGGTCCTCAAACTTTGAGCTTCGCCATTTTTCACCTTTTTTATTTTTATTTTTTCCAATTCCACTTCCAATCAAGGCCGGTCCTGAGGCGAGGCATATGAGGCTCGTGCCTCATGCCCAAAGCTGGAGGGACCCTCATTTTTTGGTCCACAACTTTTTTTTTTTTGGTTTGGCCCAAAACTAGAAGGCCTAAATTGTTGCCCAAATAATTTTTTTTAAATGGTAAATGAATTACAAATGAAGAGGCTCAATATTTACTTGGACCTGCCCTTTTTATAAACTACAACACTACTGTCTACCCCAATCGCTGCACGGAAGCCATCTCCGGACTTGTCTCTCCATTTTCTTTTCCTTAAGTACTACGTGACTGCGGCGACCGTCGACGATGAAGTCTGTGATTGATGAATGATGAGTCCCATCCGAGTGTCCTAATCCAAATCAATTCTTATTTCTTAGAAGGTAATTTTCTTTATGTTTTTTGTGTTTTTTTTCCTTAATTTTAATTTAGACAAATTCCTATTGCATAGTTTTCGAATGGTATGATGTTGTTAGTTGATAGGAAGAGATTGTGAATGAGTAGATCTTTTTTATTTTTATTTTTTCCCAAGTATTCATTCGGCATTTGTTGAGTAAGATTTGGACATATAATGCAGTAGTCAAAAGCATTTCTAAAAGTTCGTTTCTTGATAAACGTCTACGCCATTTTTGAATTAAACGGAACAATTAAGAATCGTAATGTGTAAAAAATTGAATTGAATCCAATTCTGAAGCTCAGTTTATGTCACCAAATGTAGTAGCCAGAAAAAATATCTTCAATGTTAAAGGAGAATGGAGTCAGATATCTAAAGAGTTTATTTTGCTTTTGATGGTTCTTTTTAGTGCTTCTTTAATGATTTTTAGGTGGAAATCTAATTTTAGGTTACCAGCACATCGGTTGATCATATCAAATGCTTCAGTAATGCAGTTGGTGGGTTTCAAGAATGTGGTAAATATGATAATACTCTGTATTCCATCTTATCAAAAAAATTAATGTGATTATTTATAGATGTTAGATTTTTCATCAAGATCGTTCTTTTCATCTTCCATTATTGTTTTTGGTCTTCATTTTGTCTTTTCAGTGGGGAAGGATGAGATGGGATGCGTGCAGTGGCTTCGGATTTTCAGCATGTAGATTTAAAAAGTGATTTTTAGTTGAAAATAATGAGCTTCATGGTTGAAAATAGATATTGCCTCTATAAAGGATAAAATCTGCAGTTGAGTCGTGGACTTGTAACAACAGGTTCTATACCTTAACTTTGAAAAAATGGTTGAAAAAATAGCTTAACTCGTAACAACAGGTTCCACATAGGTACATAAAGATGGTTTGAAACTTGAGTAAATCAGAATTGGGCATTTTCATATAGTGATTTATAGATCTCTTTTCATATGGTGATATGAAAATGGTAAATTTCATAAGCTTAAGACTTTGTATTGGTGTCGTAGTTAATGTGAAATTTTGTTTTCAGGCCTGTGAGATGTGACGGTAGGATTCTGTAGAATGTGATTCTATAATTTTCATCGAAATTTTACTTTTCAAGTAAGCAATGGCCTGCCCTAACTTGATATTGAATATATTGAAAATATTTGAAACCTTGTTAGCTTTTATAATTGTGGCTTGGTCGGCTTATATGAATGGTTATTGTAGCCTGTAGGATCAATTGTTACTTTATAAAATAAATCCTTTGTTCTTTATATTTGTTTGTTGTTCTACCCTTCAGTTTTAAGTTAGTAATATGTTGCATAATACACTATTGGATTTTGCATTTATGTTGATTCTGGGGGGTCCAATTTTCAGAGTTCGCCTTGGGCCCTGAAAATCACAGGACCAACCATGCTTCCAACATCGAGTTTTACCTAATAAACAAGATATACAATTTATTAGGCTATACTTGCTTAAAAGAAATACCAAATATCGCTATTTTAGGCCTCGGTAAGTGTACTTATCACATAACAACAATATATTAGAAATAGAAGGGCAATTTCTTCAATATTGTGATTCTATCCACTGGCTTCTTCTTTTTCCTGAAAGCTAGTCCCAATGACTATTTTAAAACCACCAATGAACAAATTGCTCATTGCATAAAAAATTTAAGAAAACCATTTTATCAGATCAATCAATTATTTTTAATTTTTTACAAAATCAAATAAAAGAAAAAAAATATTGGTTTTCTTTTTTTACAAGATGGAGGCAAAGAGCCCTCAAAATAAATATTTTGTGTAGGAGGAATCCATTTCTCATTCGTGCACCCCTTTTCTATTGTACTCAATATTACCTCTTCTGGTCTCATGGCTTATTCTCCACATAATGAAATAGATAAGGTTCGACTCAACTAGCACCTAAACGGAGTTAATAGGAATAATATGCAGAATTAAAATTAACAAACAACGATACAGCAAGTCATAAATTATTGTATCCAGATGAATCTTAAAGTCAATTTAAAAAATACTTGTTTTTTTACAAGACGGAGGAAAATAGCCCTAAAGAATTATAGAGCCCTCAAAATATATATGTTTGTGTAGGAGGAATCCATTTCTAATCCGTCCACCTTTCTTATATTGTACTCAACATTACTTTTTTTGGTCTCATGGCTTATTCTTCATATAGAGAAATAGACGTGGTTCAACTCAACTAACACATAGAGGGGATGCATATGTGTAATATACAGAATTAAAACTAAACAATCAACAATATGCAACAAGTCATAAATTATTTTATCTAGATGAGTTGTAAAGTCAATTTAAACCCTAATAATCAATAAAGTATAAATATCAAAATAGTAAAGCAATCAACACCAAGATTTGTTTACGAAGAAAAACCATTTGAAGAACTCTTTTAGAGATAAAAGAAAAAAAAAAAACCTTTGGGCACTCCTTTCTAGTAAAAGATCCATTAGAAAGATTTGACATACAAAATTGGTCCAAACACAACTAAACCTTAGTAGACTCAGACCACCCAATTTGTAATTGTTGAAGAGCTCTTCGATTGTGCACTCCAACACCTTCTAGAACTTCCAGACTTCTTTTCTCTCTTGTAGATCACCAAGAACGAACTTGTTCTTCACAAATGGAACTCCAATCACCTTTCCCATTCTTCAAAATCTTGAAAGCTATTTGGTAAAAAAAAAAATTGGTGTTTGATCTTTAGGTATTTTGATCGTTGAGTCAAGAAAATGGAATTGATGTTTGATCTTCTATAAGCTGTTCTCTTGAATGAATAATGGCTCAAAACACAATAGGGACGAAATATGACTTAGGTATTTATAGTATAAAGTGTTTGAGATTGTTTGGGATAGTAAAAAATCTAGAAAATCACGAACTGGGGTTGCGCGCCAATTAATATGATCGTGTGAGCAGTCATTTGGTGCATAGCGGGCGGCCAAGTTACTAAAAATAGCTCGAACGGTTTTGTCTCATCTAGATTTTCTTAAGCCGACTTTGATTCTTTTCGAAGACACTCCTAATCTCCAACAACTATACTCTAATTACAACTCGATTAAATGATATTTTGGACCCGAAACTTGCCAATACACTTTAGACCTAACAAACTCCCACCATTTGGCATTCCATGACAAAATCATTTATTTCAAAATTAAACAACAAACACAACCTAACTTCTATCAACCCAAAGACTCAAACCCAAACCTACTTCTCAATTGCTTTTCAAACCTATTTTCTGAAAGATATCAAAATCACACAATACCAAGTGTAAAAAGCACAAGCAAACTTATACTAAAGCACATAACCATGTCATATATACAATGCAAGTAAAAAAAATATGTAACACCACGTGCATCAATAATTTAGTAACTAAAACATGACAATTGAGATAGAGAATCAAAATATAATATAACTAACAACATCAAAATATGATATCAATATTATACAAAACCCAGTGGTGGACCCAGCCTCAAAGCTCAGCCCAGGCGGATCGCGGATGTTGACCGGTCAAAGTCAACAGTCAGCGATCGTAAGAGCGAGTTCGATTATATATATATATATATATATATATATACGTACTTCAATACATCCTAAAATACTAAAGAAATACGTAATACAACCTACTCCGTAACTGTGATATTAGACAACTGTATTCTACGAGATCTCATGTTTTGAAAATGTTGCAATATTGCCTCATTCTCAATTTTTCCAAAAACCACTTTCTCCGTGTAAACCACCAAATTATCATTCAACCAGTCGTCTCCCATTTTGTTGCACAAGTCACTCTTGATTAGATTCATAGCAGAGAATA
>CAIGRL010285118.1:0-11687 GCA_903798325.1 Fraxinus xanthoxyloides
CACCCACGACAGTTTTAACATTGTTTCAAGCTTTATTTTAATATCTCGTTTCAATCACCATCATGTTTGGCTTTGCTTCTTTGTAACAGGAAAAAAAAAGTTTTAATTTCGATGCTTTCG
This sequence comes from Fraxinus xanthoxyloides, assembly GCA_903798325.1. Taxonomy (NCBI): domain Eukaryota; kingdom Viridiplantae; phylum Streptophyta; class Magnoliopsida; order Lamiales; family Oleaceae; genus Fraxinus; species Fraxinus xanthoxyloides. Next base: position 121 of record CAIGRL010285118.1, read on the forward strand.
AAAAACTCAAACAGAAACTAATCTCGATTTTGCTTTCGTTTTTTGGTACTTTAAAATTAGGAAAAATTACAGCTACGGTGCCAAACATTCATTAAACAACAAATTTTACCAAACCTTTCATTTGTTCCATACTCGATACGAAACCTTTCAAAAATCTGAACATAAAGTCCAAATTGATGATTTCTATTAGTTAATTGACTCCATAAAATAATTTGACCAAATCTACAAATGTACTGAAAATTTGGGGTTGGGGTTTGAGGGTGCCCTTTGCACCACTTGAATTGTTGTGGTTGTGGCTTTCGGCGGCGACGAAGGTAGTGGTGGTGAAGGTAGTGGTGGTGGGGGTGAGGAAGAAGAACAGAAATAATTGATTTTTAATTTTAATTATTTTGTTGTAAGAGAATATAAAGTTATCATTTTAAGCTTGTAAAATTAGTGAAAATTATTGTTAAGATCGATTATTTGGTCAACTAATGGTCAAACTAATAAAAATCATACATTTGTACTTCGGGTGCGAATTTTTGAAAGGTTTGGTGCCGTAGATGACCCAAATGAAAAGTTTGACTAAAGTTTACTATTTAATGAAATGTTTGGTACTATTGCTACAATCTTCCCTTAAAATTAAGCCAAATATCAAATATGAGTTACCATTCCATTTTGTTGAACGAAAGATATCGTTCCATATTTGCTATGACTATATTTGTTAAACTGAAAGTCGAAACCTTATCCCTCAATGGCTCTTTGCGAGGTGTCCAAACAACATTGTTATTGAAGTGATTAAATCTCTATCCTCAATTAGTCAAAATCTGAGGTTAATTTAAATTTAAATATATAAATGTATCACATATTGAAATATAACATGATTTAACTAGATATTAGAGCAATACAATGCCTTGATATCAAATCTTGTTATCGTCTATTAATAAAAATTGCGTGATTATCAGATTACAAAAGGTTCCAACATGTAAATGAGATAGCATGTTGAAAATTATAAAAGACGTGATAACATCTTCAATTTATTTAATTCATTAATATAATCTTTTAGACTGTAGTATTTACAAACCATGTCTTTGACAAATACATCCATTGAATTCTTCTCAAATACAATTCTACACGTAACACCATTAATTTATATTCTAATCTTGATCAACATGTAATAATGTAACGTTCCTTTCAATGGATAATGATTTTATGGCCGATGTCACTTTCCATTATGATAAAACTTTTCTCAAAGCGACACCAATTGCTTTTCATTCTCAATAAATAGTACTCCATTAGGATTAAGATCAACTACAAGTTAGTCAAACATTGGATCACATATCATTATTAACTTTTAAATTATCAGAAAACTTAATTTATTATAAGAGAATGACTTAATTATCTTTAACATGTTATCAAATTCATTTTGCTGCAAAAGTTAGGTGCAATTTTTTTTTCTTTTTTTTTTAGAAATTAATATTAATTTCGTCTACTCATATACCTTATTAAATTATTTCAACTAAAAACTTGAGCTATTTCTAATATTACCATCGCGTTCTCGTTGTATCGTAAGGTGATTACATGAGTAAATAAATGTTTGATAAAGCACCAACACTATACTTTATTAGAGTTTAAATTTGAACTAACTTCAGTTTAGAATGATATGGAAAAAGGTGGTCTCTTCATTACTTTATTTTCCCTACACGAAACAACTTTCCCTTTTATTAATTTTATTTACTACGAATATGTAGAGCAAATTATGGGATGTTCGCGTTGACTGGGCTGTGAGAATCCTATCGGCCCATAATACAATATAAAAAATGAGGAAATTAGGTCCCCATCCGGGTTAAATTCGTTGGTGGCCACCCAGCCATTCAACTTAATTTTATTTCATTATGGCCACTCAACTTTATATTTAGTGTCACCATAATCACCCAATTTGATTTTATTTCATCAATGCCATCAAATTTTATATAACGTTTCACTATGACCACTCAATTTCGTATAACATTTTTTTATGGCCACTCAACTTCTTTTTACTATTTTCATTAATTTTAAAGGGGGTAAAATGGTAACTTTACATTATATATATAAAATAAAAATATATTTTTGAAAAATAAAACTTAAAACTTTTATTTTAAAATAGTTTTTTATTTTATTTTATTTTTCTAAGTAACTTTGTTTTTTTTAAATAAATTTTTATTTTATTTTAAAAATAATTTTTAAATAATTTTTTATTTTATTTATTTTTATAAGTAACTTTTTGAAAAAAAAAGTTCTTATTTTAAGTAACTTTTTTTAAATAAGTGTTTATTTTATTTTTTAACATAAGTTTTGATTTTAAATTTTTTAAAAATCTCATTTTATATATATAATGCAAAGTTAGCATTTTACCTTTTCTAAAATTAATGAAAATAGTAAAAAGAAGTTGAGTGGCCATGAAAAAATGTTATACGAAATTGAATGGTCATAATGAAACGTTATATGAAATTGAACAGTCTTGGTGAAATAAAATCAAATTGAGTGGCCATGGTGACACTAAATATAAAATTGTGTGACCATGGTGAAACAAAATTAAATTGAATGGTCACCACTAGTGAATTTAACCCCCTACCCTCCCAAAATAAAAAATTAGAAAAATAATCTTAAAACTAATTAAAGTTCTTAATCCTATGATACTTACGAGCAAAACTTCCAAAATCCCCAAAACTCCAGAAAGTCCCACCTTCATCACCGGCCACCCACGATGCCGTCTGTAATTGCTCCATGACTTGCCTCGCCAACCACCTCCTAAACAACTCATCACCGAACCGACGACTGCTAATCTTTCCTGATGTGCTTCTTTCACAATTTATAGTTTTCCTTTGTGATTTCTAAAAGTGTTTTGATTTTAGGTGGTTCCATTTTGATTCAGTTTTTTTTAGAAGTTTCTAATCCATATTTGAAATAACACAAATTGATGCACATGGAGTCACATGCTTATGGAGTCACCGCCACCTTTTTCCGGTGTAGTAAGAGTCGCGGTGGGAGCCGAAGCAGTAGCAACTGCTGGAGATGGAACATCCACCTTAGAGGCAGGCGACGATTTCTCAACCTTAAGCGCTGATTGAGCAAGGTTGAGGAGGATTGAGATATAACAAATTAAAGAATAAACTAGAAGAATCTGGAATAAGGAAGAAGAGACTAGAAGGTGCTGCTGAACTTGCTGGGAACGTGAGTTGCTTGACATGCTTGCAGGAGCTGGAACTTGTGAGCTACTGAGCTTTAGCTAAATATGCAACTTGCATATATTCTGACACTCCCCCCTCAAGATGGAACATTTAGAAGAAAGGAACAGAGATGCAAGCATTGGAAGAAGATATCCGCGGAGTCTGTGATATGATAAAGAGGAGAAGATGCTGACCTCTTCTGCTGATTGTTACTTCTATTGAATACTTCCACTTACTAAGAAAGGAAAAATCTGAATCACATTTGCATTATAGAAACTGCTGAGCTGGGTCCAGGTGCTCTCTCATCACGTTTGCTTGTGATATGCAATTATTGGATGAAGAGCATGGCATGCTGGAAGAATGGTCTGAGACAACAGTTTCAGTGAAATCAGAATTTTTTTACTCCATTGAGCATCAACTGCATAATCCAGCACAAATTGCTGGGAAAGAGCTGTTGATTCCTTTGGAGCATTGCATGAGGTTGAAACTGAATTTGAAAGAGAAAACCCAAGAAAGGAAAACCTGAATCTGAACTACCATTTTATTCGTATTGAAACCTATCCTTGAAGTCATTCCCAGTGGCAGACAAATATAGAAACTATATTGAAGGAACTTGATGAAGAGGATATGAAGAACACTTATTATTACATTGCTCTATTTATAGAGTAAACTCTAACTAACTATCTAACAAACTAACAACGTAACAAACTAAAGAAGAAACTAGAAGAATCTGGAATAAGGAAGAAGAGACTGGAAGATGCTGCTGAACTTGCTGGGAACGTGAGCTGCTTGACATGCTTGCAAGAGCTGGGACGTGTGAGCTGCTGAGCTTTAGCTAAAATGCAACTTGCATATATTCCAACACTCACCCCTCAAGATGGAACATCTTGAAGAAATGAACAGAGATGTAAGCATTGGAAGAAGATATTTGCGGAGTCTGTGATATGATAAAGAGGAAAAGATGATAGCCTCTTCTGCTGATTGTTATTTCTACTGAATACTTCCACTTATTAAGAATGGAAAAATCTGAATCACATCTGCATTATAGAATCTGTTGAGCTGGATCCAGGTGCTCTTTCATCACGTTTGCTTGTGATATGCAATTATTGGATGAAGAGCATGGCATGCTGGAAGAATGGTCTGAGACAACAGCTTCAGTGAAACCAGAATTTTTTTTACTCCCCGAGCATCAACTGCATAATCCAGCACAAATTGTTGGGAAAGAGCTACTGATTCCTTTGAAGCATTCCATGAGGTTGAAACTGAATCTGAAAGAGAAAGCTGAAGAAAGGAAAATATGAATCTGAACTACCATTTTGTTTGTATTGAAACCTATCCTTGAGGTCATTCCCAATGGTAGACAAAGGGGCAGATGATCTGAAGCCAAACTTATCTTCAGATCTGGCATGGATTTGAAACCATGAATTAACATCCATAAGAGGAGAAAAAATAGACAATTGGAATCGGAATAAATTCCATGAAAACATCATCAATGTTGGAATAACTCATTGATGAGGAATTGCTTGATTGATCAAGCAAAAAAATTTGATTATGTGGAATCAAAGACAAGTATTTGAAAGAAACCTGCAAGTGGACACTTTTGTCGAACACCTTGAAGGAAATCCAAGAAAATTGATTTAATTGAATCTGAAATTCAGTTTCTACCACGGAGATGCAAAGAAGCTTTATCAAAGAAGAAAAGAGCAGCTGGAACGGAAGCCATTATGCTCTGATACCATATTGAGAAAATAAAAGGATAGATTCAATATAGTAACTATATTGAAAGAACTTGATGAAGAGGATATGAAGAACACTTATTATTCATAAAAAACTCTAAGTGATAATGGAAATACATTGCTCTATTTATAGAGTAAAATCTAACTAACTATTTAACAAACTAACAACATAACAAACTAAAGAAGAAACTAGAAGAATCTGGAATAAGGAAGAAGAGACTGGAAGGTGCTGCCGAACTTGCTGGGAACGTGAGTTGCTTGACATGCTTGCAAGAGTTGGAACGTGTGAGCTGCTGAGTTTTAGCTAAATATGCAACATGTATATATTTCAACAAGATATAGCTTTAGCCTTAGCTTCAGCTACTCCGTCCTCGTTTTGTTTTTTTTGCTAAAAAATTCTAATCATCGCACCAACGGGAGTCGTCTCTCCTTCCTTAATAACAATAGCCGTCAATATTTCATCATAGAACATCCCAGAAATCCATATCAGATTCCACAATAACAACAGATTCACTATTTGACAATACTTCACCCTCCTCGACCGACCCAATTCAGAAGAGAAACGTGTTAACGTTGATGAGCTTCTGTTTTCTACATTAGATGGCATTTTCACATATGTTCTCAATTTGTTTCTCGTTTCTTTTTATTGTAATTTGAGAATTTTTTTTTTTTTGGCAGAATAAATGTGTACTTTTTATTGTAATTTGAGATTCAATCCAAGTGCTTTCTTATGTTCAGATATATTTCATTTCTTGATTCTTATGCTGCAGCGTGCATACAAACTTGATGCCTAAGGGTGACATCTACTTGAATCAACAACTCAACAAGTAGTTGAGTTGCCTAAAGTTTCTGAATTTGTCATTATTAAGTGTGAAAATGGATGTTTTCTAAACATTACTATATCATAGTAAAATAGAAAACCAACTCATTGGGTGTGGAAAATCGAAAGATAGCCAATTGTTTGTTGAACATTATTATATTGAATACATGGTTATATGTGATAGTTCATGCGTTTTGCTTGTAAACAATTGGATGATTTTGAAATACTGACAATAACGTAATTTGCCCTTTTTCTTTTTATTTCTACTATCACTTTTTGAGTGTTTGTCACTTTTTTAAAATTGTCACTTCTTTTAGTATTTGTCATTTTTTTTGACTTTCCGTCACTTCTTTTATTGTTTATCACTTTTTTATTGTTTTGTCAATTTTTGGAGTGTTTGTCATTTGTTTTGAATTTCCGTCATTGTTTGAGTGTTTGTTTGTATTTTTTTTTTAGAATTTCTATAATTTTTTGGCTGTTTGTCACATTTTTTTAATTGATTTTTCTTCCTGTTTTAGTGACAAACATTAAAAAGAGACATTTTATACTTTTTAATAAAAATGATAATACTCAACTTTAAAAAGTGACATTTAGTATTCATTGGGGGTAGACTGGCTGACTTCCTGTCAATTTTTTGAGTGTATGTTACTTTTGTGAATTTTTGTCACTTTTTTAGTTATAGTCATTTGTTTCTTTTATTTTCTATCACTTTTTTTTTATTTTTTTCACTTTTTGTGCTTGCTATTTTTTTTTTTTTTTGGATTTCTGTCATTATTTTTATTTTTTTGTCATTTTTTTTTTGATTTTGTATCATTTTTTTATTGTCATATTTTTATGAATTGTTGTTACTTTTTCTTTTTTTAAGTATTCGTCACTTGCTTGAAATTTTTATCACTTTTTGGATGATAAGTATTATGTTTTAATAAAAGAGACATTGTATGTCATTTTTTAAAAAGAAAGGTGATACTTAACTTTATAAAGTATTTTTTACTTTCAAAATACTTTTTGTATGATTCTTGAAGAGATTCTTAATTTTAAGAGTATTTTGTAAGTTGCATTTTTTTAAGTCCGTAAAAGGCCTAGGTTTTAGGCTCATCGGTCCGAATGGGCTAACATTATTTAAGAAAAAAATGCAACTTACAAAAATACCTTTAAAATTAAGGATCTTTTAAAAAATCATATGAACCATATTTTGAAAGTAAAAAATATTGTATAAAATCAATTGTCATTTTTAAAAGTCAAGTGTCACTTTTTATTGAAAAATGATATACATTATCACTTTTATTAAAAAATGATGTTTGTCACTTAAAAAAGTGATAGAAATTTCAAAAAATTGACAAAAAATTGACAAACAATAAAAAAAATTATATAAATTCAAAAAAGTGATGAATACTAAAAAAAGTGACATCATTATGCCTTCACCGTTTATTACTATAAAACTTTTAAAATGGTAAATTCCAATTGAGACATTTTGTCAAACACCTCGACAGTATCTTGGAAAATTGAAGGGAAAGAGTTTACCATAGTTTTGGAGCTAATTCAAAATTTAGGGTGTGTTTGAGTTACATTATTTTGGAATAATGTGTTTTCGAATAATAAATTGATGAATAATGTGTGATTGAAAAAGAAGATAAAGTTATTGATGTGCTGAAAAATATTATTTTATTGAAAAATGTGTGGTTGAAAATGAGTAGAAGAATGAGAATGCAAATTTTAATGTGTACCGAACAAAAACTTAAAGACAAATTTTTTATGCATTTATACACGAACTCATCACAATATATGCCCAAACATGCTTCAAATTTAAGTGAATGAAAAAACTACTCAAATTCAAAGTTCAACCTCAAAAACAAAGTTTATTCAATATTACCTTCAAATTCATACTAGTATATTTCTTCAAGTTTGAATTTCTTTCTATATTCCCATATTTTTTCTTGGACGACTTTGATTCATGATATTAATTTATCTACTTTGACCATAGATGAAATCGACCAAATATCAACAAAGATTTACCAAAATTCCATATTCCGATTTTTTACAGTAGCAAACTCCTGGATGATCAAACCAAAAGTCCATGGAATGTGCATAATTCCTAGACGAGGTTGTGTATATAACCTTTTTGAGCGGACTCCCATTTGAAATACTCCGATGACATTGATCAGCCATCAGCTGGAGTAACTAATTCAAAGGAATTTGCTTGGAAACTTGAAAAGTAAAAAACACGGTGTAAAAGAAAAAAAAAAACCTAGTGGAATCCAACGATGGTGGGAAGAATGGGAGTTGTAGGTGACGAGTATCTCTCTTTGGGATTTGTCTGGACTGGGAACTACTGGTTTGGGTTTTGGGTGGTTTTATAATTCTAGAACGTATTAATTATGCTAATTATATGATTTAATTAGTTAGTAGGATATTAATCAAATTAGTTAATTTTTTTGAATATTGCGCCTAATTTTCCCCTTAAAATTTGTAGCTCGTGTTTAAACAAACTGGGCCCTTTTTAGACTGGACAAGAGGCGGCCCATTTGTTGAAACCCCGTTCACTGCAATAAAGCGCACACAAAACACAGACGCAGAAGAAACCATGGCGAAGGAGGAGGTGAACAACGAGCAACCACATAAGTCCCATAGGTTTCGCAAAGTTGGAGCCTCCGACAAAAAGAAATCGAAATCCAAGCCGAATTTAGACGATGAACTCTCCAAAGAACAGAAAAAGTTGCACAATCCCAAGGTACATCAAGAAAGATAGTTCATTCTCCATTTTTTTGTGTTGGTTTCTTCCTCAACTTTTGTTTGTAATAATTTTTTTGGGAGATTGTGTGGCTGATTAAGTATGTGCTTTTGTGCGCAAGCAAGAACTAGCGGATTTACTTTTAGTTGATTGAATGGAGATTGGATATATTTGGTTGCGAATTTGTTTATAATTACACAGTACTCATTTATTTGAAGAAATAATGAGTTGTATCCATGCATTTAACTGACGGAAACACAAACATTTATTGTACCATGTGCATAGATGCATTTATTTCTGTATGATTCTTGAGGACTTCGTTTTGCTTTCTAAAGCAAATAATTTTCACTCTCCATCATTAAACATCTGGTTATAGTTGTCTTTTGCATTGACATGACGACACTGCTCTCTCTATAATGTATTTTTTATGATAGGCATTTGCCTTTACTTTAACCGTCAAAGCAAAGCGATTGCAAGCACGAGCTACAGAGAAGGAGCAGCGGAGGCTTCATGTCCCAATGATGGATCGTTCCACAGGAGAACCTGCTCCTTTCGTTGTTGTAGTCCAGGGACCTCCTCAGGTCTGTATAAGCATAACATTTGTTACACTAGGTTATGAATTTATGCAACAATTTATTTACTTGGACGAGACATTTTGGTTGCATTGTAGGTGGGGAAGTCCTTGCTGATCAAATGTCTTGTAAAGCACTACACAAAGCATAATTTACCTGAAGTTCGAGGTCCAATTACTATTGTATCAGGTTGAACAAGCTTGTCCTAATTCTTTTTCTCTAATGGGCAGTGTTACGCAGGCTTCAATGATATTGAATGGAAAAAAAATGGAAAGAAATGTGAACAAAGTTGCTATACTTCATTATCTTGCCACCAGAAAAAACAGAATGAAATTTGAGCATGAATGAGCGTTTCTGTTTACACAAGATCACCTCAAATAATTTTCACATGTCTTTAATGGTTAAAATTTAGAGAACACCAAGACCCACTTATAATTTTCCTGTGAATGTATCAATTAAATGGGAATGCTGACTGAGTGAAATTCCAATGGTTTATGTTGGTGTTAAGTTTGGATTGGCTTGAAAATGATGAGCGATTTTTTGATTTATTCTGGTGTAGGTAAGCAAAGGAGACTGCAGTTTGTGGAGTGTCCAAATGATATTAATGGGATGATCGATTGTGCCAAGTTTGCTGATTTGGCCTTGCTTCTCATTGATGGAAGCTATGGTTTTGAAATGGTGAGCTTCTACTAGTTTTTTCTGCTTTTTCGTGTAATTTCTTCGAAGAATCAGGAGATTTTTAGGAGTTCATCTGCTTCTGAAGGAGGAAAGTACACATACAAAAACATATACATCACTTTATGAAGGTATTAACACAAAATTCAGACTCCTGATTAGAGTCGAGGCACACCCAGGGACAGCAGATTCCTATAGACATGGACATTACCTTTGCCATTAATTTAAAATTTGAAAGCAGTTTCAGGCACGACATAGAAAGGAGGAATGGTGAGATAGGCAAATGACATTGACTTTCTGTCCGGGTGGTAAAGAAATTTGTTAATCCATTACATTGTTCCGTATCTGGACAATTTGAAACTCTAAACTGGGAAACAATCAAATTGTTACCCAAAACAGTTAGGTAACATATAAAATTTCATTGCTTTTGTTGCAAGACTATGAATCTAATTTCACCTAAGGCATGCAATCTTTGTTCCCTCTGCGTTTGGTTAAGTTACATTGGTTTTTAAATTTTTTTTTTAATCATGAATTTTTTGTTGTCATTTTCTGATAAAAGGGGTCTACCTCCAATTGCAGGAAACCTTTGAATTCCTCAACATATTACAAAATCATGGTTTCCCTAAAGTAATTGGGGTTCTCACACACCTGGACAAATTTAAGGATGTTAAAAAACTTAAGAAAACGAAGCAACGGCTCAAGCATCGATTCTGGACTGAGATATATGACGGTGCCAAATTATTTTATTTATCTGGCCTTATTCATGGAAAGTAAGTGGGCGACTGTTTAGCTTGGTTGTTAATAATTAATGGGTTAGCGATTGGCATTTACATAGTTTCTATTGGTCTGCCAATGACCAGGTACACTAAACGTGAAATACATAATCTTGCAAGGTTTATTTCAGTTATGAAGTTTCCTCCTTTATCTTGGAGAGTTTCTCATCCTTACATCCTGGTAGATCGCTTTGAAGATATTACTCATCCAGAGATGGTGCACATGAATAGTAAATGTGACAGAAATGTGACCTTGTATGGTTATTTGCGTGGCTGTAATTTGAAGAAGGGAACAAAGGTACACAACTCTGACCCATTTCATATATTTTTCGTTTTCTTTTATAAGTTGCAATTTTGTTAGAAGCAAAGTTCCGACCTGAATGTGATTTTACGTTGGATTATGCCTTCTGAGTACTTTCTACAAGTCCATCTGAATGCTGTCAAACCAGGGGTTAATGCATAAGATTTTACCGTAACTGTGTTTAGAATACCTACATTTGCAATTTGAATCTTTTCAAGGTTGGTCTGTGTTTAGAACCCAAGTAGTAGAGCTTCNTTTGCGTGGCTGTAATTTGAAGAAGGGAACAAAGGTACACAACTCTGACCCATTTCATATATTTTTCGTTTTCTTTTATAAGTTGCAATTTTGTTAGAAGCAAAGTTCCGACCTGAATGTGATTTTACGTTGGATTATGCCTTCTGAGTACTTTCTACAAGTCCATCTGAATGCTGTCAAACCAGGGGTTAATGCATAAGATTTTACCGTAACTGTGTTTAGAATACCTACATTTGCAATTTGAATCTTTTCAAGGTTGGTCTGTGTTTAGAACCCAAGTAGTAGAGCTTCTCTCTGTTAACTTTTGGATCAGCTCAAGCGGGAGTGTGATGATGCTGTGGACTGGGATTTTCATATATGCCCTATTAATTTGCACTCATAACTGTGTTGTCTTTGTTTCAGCCACAAGTGAACAAAATTTTGTTTTGGGAGTTGATTAGACATTAAACTTTCCTCTTATCTGGTTTTAGCCCACACCGAACTTTCCACTTATCTTCTTTTAGCCTGAAGCATCGTCAA
>CAIGRL010285144.1:0-26146 GCA_903798325.1 Fraxinus xanthoxyloides
CACATTTTCACTGTTTTGGAAAACGAAAAACGACTTAAAAACAGTAAAGAGAACGACTCCTTAGTTTTACCCATTTCAAAAGAGATATGGTTTAAAATTTTAAATTTCAGATTTTTTAAGGCTTAAAATTTCAAATCTCAACGTTTTTTAGATTTTATTTTTAAATTAATTAATTAAATTATTAATATCATAATTCCATATAATTTGGTCATAAATTCTATATAATTGGTCACAAATCATAAATTTTACATGTTACAAATTATTTTACGGTCACAATTCAAAAATTTTATAGGTCACAATTTATTCATCGGTCACAAATAGAAGCAGTCTTCCATCATCACCGGTGATGTGCGCGATGGCGAGCGTGGCTGTGGCGGAAAGATGAGTTTGTAGTAGAGAAACCTCCCTCACGGCTGTCATAGCATCCAGCGCTGCCAAGCAAAGTTGCTCCCTCCGTCGGAGACTGGGCTGCCGACGAAGGAGGAAAGTGGAGTAGAGAGAAGAGAGGGTGGTGGTGAGAAGAGAGAGTGACGGAGATGAGATAAGAATAAGGAAAATTGAAAGGAAATTGATTAGGGTTTGGGATTGAAATTATACTATTAATATTTACTATTTAAAATAAAATATGTGATTTTTGAAAAGTGAAATCTTCAATCTGATTTTCAAAATTGAATCTTAAAAATTCCGATTTTGTGTAATTTTCACTATTACTAAATTATTGTGGTCAACACTTGGAATAATTAATAAATTTGAAAACACCGAACTTTTTTCTAATCTATCTATAGATCCTTCGACATAAAAATCAACAAGGTTCCATGTAACAAACAAGCATGAATCATGCATTTAATTGGTAACTAGATGTAGATGTGTAGAACAGATCAAACCTAGTTGACAAGCCATCAAGTTCAATAGATTTTTTTTTTTTCTAATTAATATTTAGAAAAACAAAATAAGAGTAAAGTAAAATGGTTCTTATCTAAGAAGTTAAGATTCAAATTCAATATAGTGCCTCTCTAAATGAATGTGTAACACTCCGAATTTTAATTATATTTTCATATGATCTAAAATAAATTTAAGGTTGATCATTTAGCAAATGAAATGGTCCATGTCTACCTTGTCATCACACCAAGTTCAAAAGTTAAAGTGATAAGTTTAAACCACTTATTTGCATGAAGGATTTATTTTCTTTTGTGTATAATTTATCGTAAATTTGGTTTGGATAGAATATTTATGTATCATAGAAGTTGATAACATATATCAAATATTATACTCATTTTATAGCCCGTGTTAAATAATATAAATTGCGCTCAAGAAAAATAAATTTTGAACTAGTTACGTTCAAGTTATTCTAATAGAAAGAAAAATTGATATCCTTTAATATTTTATTTACATATATAAAATGAGAGTATGAAAAATAAAAACTTTTAGGTACGGGGTGAGAAGTTGAAATATATATGTAGTGGATTTTGGGTGTTATAGTTTGGTATCGAGACCATGTCTACCTTTCTATAGATTTTCTTTTTTTTTATTTATGTGTGATATCGTTATATGTGAATGTGATTTACATGCATAAATAAATATTCTTTAAACAATAAATCATTTTTTGAAAACTTAGCGATCTACGTGAATCGATTTTATTTTTATTTTTTTTCTTGGTTCTGTTTATGAGTCAGCAGCATGTGATTTTTTTTATGGCAACTCGTTTTTGAATTTACATTAAATAGATTGTAGGAATATGTAAATTCTCATAATGTTTAATTATAAATATTTTTAAAGGGAACTTAATTGCATGATTAATAAAAGTAAGTGTATCTGTAAGTGTAAAATTATAAATATTTTTAAAAAAAGGCTCTTTTCCAAAATTGCAAAACTAGAAACCCTTCATAATTTCTAATGGTTACACTAATGATCATTTAATAAAAAACTAACATTAAATTTCACGTGGCACAACTAAATGCCAATATAATATCAAATAGTGTTATTTGTTATGTCAAATAAAAAAAAATCTTGTTAAAAAAAAATGTGAGTTTACCCTACGATTAATATAAAAATCTATCCAAAAACTATAACCGCATTATATATTCTCATTTTCAACTTGTATTACCAATTCCCAAATCACCAATTTTACTCATTTGGCATAATAAATAGGGGAATAAAGGCCGGAAGTCATACTAGTGTTGTGCTGGTTGTTGACCTCAAAAAATGCGCCAATAAAATTTCGATTACTTTCACTCCACGTGGATATCACATGCACATGAACATTCTGCTAGAAGACAAAGGCCGATGATCAAGAAAAGGGTTCCGCGGTCGTTTACATTCCGACAGTTAAGTGAACGGTCGAACGAAAAATAAAAAGAGTGGAAAAGAGGGAGAATGGATTGGCTAGGGTTGGAGAACATACATTATTGTGAATGAAATTCACGTACATATAAAAATTTAAAAGAACCAAGTGGTGCTAACGGATAGAGTTCCAAACCTAAGACAAGGTTGCTTAATTAAATATGCACAATTCAATTGAATAACTGATGTCAAGTCAGCATGAGTGAGACCCTCTATCATGTGTATACCGCGTGATTTATTAGTGTAATGCTGATTGCCTTTTTCTCTCTCTCTTTTTTTACGAACTCCCAATTATAAATTGCCACATTCCCCTATAAATTTCTTGACGGTGTTCCCCATGTACACCAAGCAATGTTCAATAAATAACGAGAAATGCTACATATGCATGTTATTTGTACATACTGATTTATAGAACGCCAATTGGCAAGATTTCATTGAATTTTAGACAAAAAATAAATTTAAATCAAGCAATTAAATTTTGTTATCTCAGCAACTGTAAATTCATATGTACAAAAATTTTATACATGTGTCATTTTTCATAAAATAACGTTGATTGGTTACGAGTTGGCACTTGATAGTGCCTCTAGGATTTCAAGTTAATCTTTTTGATCGAATGTTTACTAATGTAATAATTAAAAATTTGAGTGATTATTATCATGAGAAAATAACTTTATTGATCGTAATTATTCTAAATTTTCTGTGACTTTACATAATTAACATAATTTTTTTTATAAATCAATTGCAATGAATCCCATTTTTTTTAGCCTCATTTCCAAAAACTCATTTATTTTTAAATTCATATTTAATCACCCATTCTTTTAATAAATTAATTTTGCATGTAAATTTATTTTTTTTTTCATTTTTATAACTACATATTTTTCAAAAGTATCACTATTATAAAATCTATTTTTTCAAAAAATGGAACGAGCCAACCCTTCAAGGATTATCTTAGGGGAAAATGTGTTTTGGAATAGAGGGGGTTGTTTGATGGATATTATTGAGAAAATAGTGTATTTTAAATAGGGATATGATGAGAAATATATTATTAAAATGTGAGGAAAATTTATTGATGTAATAGAGAATATTATTTTATTGAAAAATGTGTTGCTGAAAATGAGTTTTGAAAGAATATATTTTGAAAGAATGTGTGTCAAATACGTTAGAGATTTATTTGGAGAATATGTGATTAAAAAATAGAGTTTACGTGTAAAATTATTTTATAAAAGAATGTTTGATTGAAAATGAATTTTTCAAAATATAAAAGCCAAACATAGGCTTGGCCCCATATTTTAATTTGAATCAAAATTAAAAATTAATTTTAATAATATATTTCGTAAAATCACAATTTTTTGACCACATATTTCATTAAATTTTATTAAAATCTACTAATTAAAGTCAACAACTAATTTTAATCACACTTCTGATGAGATTTACAATTTTTAATCACGTATTTAATTAATCACATATTTTATCAAAATCTATAAAATAATAATAAAAAATCTGACCTTTCCTACTCGTACGAGTCATGTAGGTGGACTACCGTGACTTCTAGCTCATTTTATATTCCTCTTTTCCGTCAGTTGAACCAGAGAAGCAGCGTTAAAAAAAGTTCACCTTATCTGATAGGTTTTTTCATTTCAGGAGGGGGATCGATTTCCGAAGCCGAAACCCTAGAGAGAGAGAGAATTGAAAATGCCTTTCTCTCTCAGGTAAATTCTTTTTCTTTTTTTATATAATTCAAATATAATTTATATATAATATCAAGATTCCTGAATTTGCAGGGCGTTGTAAAAAATTGCTAAACCTTCCTGGAATCGATGTTTATGGTGGGAACCCTTTTACGCTTCGGATCTATTGCAGCTTGGATTTTTCGAATCATTGCATGCATGGGGTATGTATACATCTCCGATTTCTGAAAAAAGCATTGTAATTTTCTGGTTTTGTGGGATTAGAGTCTTGAGATTTTCTATTTGGATTGGGGAAATATGAAATTCTTTTATTTCTAAGAGATATATTTTTTAATGGGTTTTGTTAAATTTTTTAAATTGTTGAAATGAAATACTGGGGTCTTGAGATGAATGGAGCATATCATATGTGAGATGCTTTAAGGTGTTTTTATAAAGCCAAAAATTGTTTTTTAATTTTTATTTATTTTTATGACATCCTAACATGTTGTGGTGTGGTTTCTAAGGATCTCCAGTTGCTTTAGATCTTTTGGTAGATCTAGTAATGGACAGAAGGAGTGGCAATTCCATGTGACCAACTGATTAGAAGGCTTAATTTGTTATTGACGATGACGTCCTAGTATTAATGAAACAAAATATATTATTTGATTTAGATCATACCCAAATCTGCCCATGGAATTCTCGATCTTTATATACTACATTGAAAGAAAAAGCTATGTTGCTACTGTAATAGGACTTTTCAATTTTCTGTTTGAAAGTATCAATGGAAAATGCTAATTATAGGGCAGAAACTCAACATTTGGGCTTATTAAATGGAAATTGCTTGAGCGTATCTGATAAATAATGACCATATTGCTCAACCACGAAATGAATCATGCACTATAAAAGTAATAAAAAGGAGCTTTTTATTAAATTGGATGCGGGTTTCTATACTCCTTGTTGTCAGGAGCAATCTCAATTATAGAGTGCTCGATGACAATTCGAAAGTAGGATTGAACTTCTCCCATCTAAGGTTATCAATTACTCAGTTTGAAATTGCTGACGAATACATGAAAAAAAATATAATATTGTTGTTACCTATAAGCTATAATGAATGATAATAGGTAAGTGGTTTGGGAAGAATTTGAAGTTTCTTGATACCATTAGTGATTTGTGATGTTAGATCTGAAATATACTATTTTATGTGAGTAACTTTGATGTTTAGTCCAGTCAAAATCACTATTGTAATTTATTGTAAAAAGTGGTGAATGTGGAACCTTTTGATCTCATATATCTCACTCCTCTTCTGATTGAAATTCTGCATTGCCAAATAAAACTAAGAGGCTTTTCTTTTTCTTATCACTGATGTGAATGTACAATTTCTGTTGTCTGAGTAAAACATATTTGCACTTCATTGAGTGAACGAGTTCTAAATTGCTAGAGTGATGACAAGGATTTGCCGCAGTAGTTTGACTATTCTCAGCCTATTAAAGACAGCTGTGTGGGGATGGGGGAATGGGATTTAAGTGTTCTAATTTGAGGTGGGCATCATGCAAGTAATACTAAATCAACACTTTCTAACATCCTGGTGATGGGAACCACACTCAAGTAATCCCAATTTCAAATGTACTCTGAAACGTGTTCAATTATGTACTCAAGTGAATTTGTTTCATTTTTCTTGAATTCTTTTGTACCTCCCCTCTCTGCATGTTTGCACACAGTGCTTATATGTGTGAACAAGATTTCAAGTCTTCCATGGCTACCAAAAAAATATCAACATTATTTTCTTCCTCATTTTCGGAATTACATGTTTCCTTACTGATAATTTTTTCTGGTAATGCTGTTAGTAAAATCTTAAGTTAGAGCATGATTGGGAAGTGTTTATAAACGGTTTAGATCGTAAATAGATATAAATGAGTGGTGGATAAGTGGGTGGTACTTATGGATCCTCGAAATGTGTTGATAAAAAATGACTCGAGTATTTATAAAGAGTTTATAAACATAAGCCAAAGATAGGCTTAATGGTTAAGAAAATTTCTGCTTGTAGGGAACATTGATAAATCCTGTTTTCCTTTTTAGGTATGAAACCATGCGTGGTGTCTCATTGTGGAAAACAAAAACTCAATTGATGACAAGAACAAAAGACTGAATTTATGTTTTTGCTGTTTCTTTCAAGTAATAAAAACTACCATAATTTTTTCATAAAGTGGGCAAATGAACATGTTTCTTCTCCTGTCCAAAAACTCCTAAAACCAAGTTTTAAAACCTTTCCCAAAATGTGTTTTTGAGTTAATTTTCAGGAACGTGTCTGGAAATGGACCTTAACTATTGTAAATATTTTTTTCCAAATAGAGTTGTTCACAAAGAGGTGATTCATTCTTGCGAACAAAGGAAAACCATGAACACACAATTTAAGCTCATTAAGATCACAAGATGAACATAAACATGCCTATCAAATAAACAAAAAAACAAGAATAACTTCTGCCTGACTTGACTCGCTTCATTTGCAGTTAGCACAGTTTCCACTTGTCCTGTAGTTAGAGAAATGTACGTCTTTTTAATTTATTTCTTTTTGTTTTATGGACTGTGAGGGGGCTTGTCTCAGCAGAGATCTTCAAGTATTAATACATGATTTAGTCACTTTCTACTGCTTCAGTGGATTTCTTACAGCTGGTGTCATTTGAAACAGAGCAGTGGTTGTATTGGATGCTGTACTAAGCCGGAATTGATTTCTTCACGGAATGAGCCCTTGCAAGGTCCAAAACGCCACACTTTGACGGCTTCAAAACCTACCATATCTGAGGATTTCTGGACCACCAGCGCATGTGAGATGGATAATAGCGCAGTTCAGTCATTTGGAAGTATCTCGCCAATAAGTTCTTCTACACAAATTTATGATGCTAGCAGTTCAAACAACCCTTCTGAATATATAAATCATGGCAAGTTGAATTGCTCCATTTGGCAACATTAATTACTGTTTGATTTTATTTATATTTTGGTTCAGCGATTTCAGTTTATATTTGTTTCTATCTTGAGGCTATGTATTCTTGTCCACCGTGCAATGGGATTTGTTGGTTGTCCTGCTTTGATCCGGACAATGCCTAAGAAGCCCTGACTCAATATTCTGATGCAATCTATCTGTCCATTTTTTTTCTCTGTCAACTATACATTTCTTATTTAATTTTCCTGCCGAATCTTCTACCAGCAAATAAAATTATTACTTGGGAGAAGGAAAATATATACAATTAGGCTGGTGGCAATTTGTAGTGTGCTAATTAATTATTTGTAACCTGCAATTGCTGCAATTACTTGTATGTATGAGGTTTACTTTGTTTTTTTATGGATGATTTTGATCTTACAATGAAAGGCTTTGGCTGTAGGTCTTCTTCTCTGGAACCAAACTAGACAGAAGTGGATAGGAAATAAGAAGTCAGAGAAATTGCCGCAGAAGCTTCATGAACCCAGGTTGAGGTGAGTTGATTTCATTGTTCACAATTTAAAGAGTGACAGTGTACAAGGTGCAACCAACATAAATAGATCAACTGGTAAATAAGTAAGTTACAAATTTGAAATAAGGTCCCGCTTACTTAAATGTTTACTTATACGACAACGACAAAAGAAGCCTTGTAGTCAACAAATTTGGAGTCAGGTCCATTGATTTTAGAAGCGTCTTAAAAGTGGTACTGGTTGGGGAATTAGTTTGAAGGTTTATGTTTTGTGTGCTTTGATGCTAAATCAATTTAATAACCCTTTCTTGGGAAGTGAAGAAAGAGGAATATCACAGAATTGTCCTCGCGCTCTCTATGCATAGATACCAATGATCCATTTGTCTTCGTAAATAAGGTCCTATGCTATGATGACCATATCTTTATTTATTTATTTCCGAGAAGAGACCATAGCTTTATTTTTTGTCAGCATTTTATGCGTCTGCATTGCTAAAAAGTGCCGGCTTTGCAGTTGGAATGCAACCTATGATAGTTTACTCAGCAGCAACAAGCCATTCCCCAAGCCGATTCCTCTGGCTGTGAGTCTGATAGCATAATGTGGTTTTATTTTGTTCGATTATCATTTCATTTATCTCATTATTTCACTTTGAATTGGCAGGAAATGGTAGATTTTTTAGTTGACATTTGGGAGCAAGAAGGGTTGTATGATTGATATAGTATAAGTAGTAGATTTTGATTGCTGGTCGGATAGGAGGAGTCACCATCGCTGTTTTAAAATGTTGAAGTTACTTAACAAATAGATGACTGCGCAGAAATGGCATGTTTGGTATGCTTCACTAGATAGCACTGAATAAGAATGAGTTGAAATTTTGACCATGTATTGTGCAGTGCGGTCTAATGTGTACCAAATATACCAGAAATGTACTGTGAATTGAATATGTGCGCTATGATGCCTTCCAGCACATTCATCACAAAGTTATTGTGTTGTATAATAGAACTCATTGCCTTTGCCAGTCTTGGCAATGGATCTTTCCAACTTTTATTCATTGTATATTTATATTGCAACAGTTTGCATATGAAACTTTCTATTGTGTGTGTGTGTGTGTTTTTTTTTTGTTTTGAGTATTTATAATCTTTATTATTTCTCGACTAAGGGCAAGAATCTCCATGATGGTCAAGAATATCTTGCCGAAGGCCTGATTCTTAATAAGTTGAGAGAAGTTAATTTTCATTAGGAAAAATTGCAGTCACGGTACACTTTTTTTGCAGACTTTCTCCAAACCTTTTAACGGTACCAAACCTTTAAACAATTTGTATTTGGAGTTTGAATTGATAGAAATCGTTAGTTTGACTGTTAGTTGATCAATAATTAAATGTTTGATTAATTGTTGATCAATTTTTAAAGGGTAAATATGTAATTTTATATTTTTATATGAAAAAAAAATAAAAATCAAACTACCATTCATCTTCCTCCCCACTCCCTTCTCCCCAACCCAACCCAACCCAACCCCCACCCTCATCCCAATCATCCTCTTCTTCGCCGCCATCAGCTCCTCCATTTCTCTTTCCACAACAAATGCCACGCTATCTCTTCCACCCATTCCCCCTCTGTCCCAAAAAAATGAAACAACTTTCAATCCATCAAAGCCGTGAAGGACCCTAAAAATAGCCCCCAAATCCGTGGATCGACTCTAAAATCACAACTGAAATCTTGAATTTCATCAAGGAAGTTCAAATTAAAATATGCAACCTCTGGAATTCACCACAGTCGAGTTTATCAGGCTGGGATAACTTGAATTGACAAGGAGAGTTTGTACTCATCGAAAGAGCCTTACTTTCGACCGGAAATTTCATCCACATTCAACAAAATTACCCAACTCTCAAACCCGAAATGCAGCCGCATTCCACAAAATTAATCCAAAAGTTTTACATTAATATTTTGGAAACTAGACCTGGCCCTGCAATACGTCTCATTGAGACAGATTGCGATGTGGAACAAACATTGAAAAGGTTAAAGAGAATGCTCCAGCATAGGTAGAACCGTAGAAGAGGAAGATATTGAAGAATAGACTAAATTTAGGCCATCTTCTTTCCCACCATCTTCTTCCCCACCCCCTTGGACCATTTAAGGAGATGATTGATAAACAGTAGTTTGGTTTTTTATTTTTTATTTATATAAAGTTACATATTTACCCTATAAAAAATTGGTCAGTAATTGGTCAAATATTTAATTATTGGTCAACTAACAGTTTCGTCAATTTGGACTCCGAGTGCGAATTGTTTAAAGGTTTGGTACCGTAGGTGGTACAAATGAAAGGTTTGGGTACAATCTGCAAAAAAAGTGAAATGTTTGGTATTGTAGCTGCAATTTTCCAAAGGTTTTGTAACAAACATCTCCCCTAGTTTCGCAAAGTCTAAATTATAATTTAGGGTGTGTTTGTCTCCCATTATTGGGATAAGAATGATGTAATGAATAGTATTTTTGGAGAATGTGTGGTTAAAATTTAAAGTAACTTTATTGGTTTGTGTGTAGAATATTTTATTAGGTGAATGTGTGGTGGAGATTGTTTATTGTAGAAAACAATGTTTGATAAAATGATAGAATTTAAAATAACTTTTATTGTGTATTTTGTAGGATTTATAACTTGTTATTCAACTATTATTTAAAATTTTTGTAGAATTTACAATTCATAAGCACCAGCAATCACACAATTAGAGTTTTTTGAGCTTATTTTCTGGAAAATAAATTTTGTAATAGTATTTTTTGGAGAATGTGTATAGTTAACAAATACGTAAAAATTTTGAGTTTACGCGTGACATTATTTTATAGAAAAAATGTGTAGATCAAAATAAGTTTGGAAAAAAATATTTCTTCCAAGATAAGTAAGCTTACAAAAACCATTTTCATACCGAAAAAGTTATTAATAACGTAACAATGAATATATGGAGAGTCGATCTTGATAAATGCTTGCGACATACTTAATACATATATAATTGATGTGAATCCAACCAAAAATTGATTTTGGGAACCCACGAAATGGAACAAACTCAAGAAAGCTAGAAATCACGTCGTGCAAAGATCAACCCAACCCGTTGTTCGACCTGTATCAAGAACCAAGATGACGGATAAGAAATTTGACCCGTTGATTACCCGGAACAAAAATCGTGAAGTGGGAACGCCACAAAAGGATTTGCGAGTCCTTTTGATAAGTTCAACGTTAAAACTTTAACCTACCGAATTATTGAAGAATAAAACTCTCAAATTATATTTAATTCTCTCAAAATAATCTCATTTAACGAGAAGTATTTATATGAAACTATGAAAAAACCCTAGTTGCCACGAAATTAGGCCCCAAAGAATTAAAAGATACGGTAAAAATAGAGTTTTATGAAAATTAGGAAACTTGCAAAAATTGAAAAATCGTGTCTCGAAAATAACCATGCGGTCGCATGGCTCAATCTAAACCTACCACTGGCTCATGATAATGGACCATGCGATCGCATGGTTCTTTCGTTTGGCCTCTGGTTCACTTCTTGATTCGGACGTCTCCCAACTTGTTTCGGCTCTTGACTCCAACATAAAACTTGGCCGTTGGCTCGTCAACTTCGTCCCCATGAACCTCGTGGCCCCAACAATTGATTGCATGGCCTCTTCGGCTTGATTCGAACCCTGACTCGTCCCCGAACCCGACATTGAATTCCTCTCAACATACTTCAATCCTTCGTCCGCTTGATGCCTCGTTTGGATCACATCAATAATGATAGAAAAACAATGTTTTCAGGGACGAATGCATGCTGTAGGATGAGCCAACCCATTCCTACAGACTGTAAGAGTATTCAGCTTCCGTCGGCTTGCCTATGTACCAATAAATAGTTGATCAAAAAAGAATTATATGGACGTGGACAAGCATTAGACACATCAGATAAAACATTGTGCGTTTAATTACCTCCAACACTTGATACCTAAACTTCGACTTATTAACTCACGAAAGGTATAAAAAGAAACAGCTTTCCTAAGTGTACAGAAAACTGCTGCTAGAATTTTCTGATAATACACTCTTGGACAATGCCAAAAAAAAACCAACAGCATCTGGTGAAATTCTGGCAGAACTGCTTCCGTACAAGCAATTAAATTCTAAAAAGAAAGACATGGAGAGAGAGAGAGAGAGAGAGAGAGAGAGAGAGAGTCAATCAAAAAAGTTAAAAATGATAGTAGTAGCTTGAGATCAAGATTGAAAATCAGGGAAAAATATACTTAAGGTAAAGAAAAGGTTGGTGTCTTGTTCCAAATATCTCACAAAGCCAAAAATTACTTATTTTCCCAAAAATTCCTTCATCTTTAGATTAAGGATTATTTTATGGGTTTAGTGTATCAACTATGACAATGGAGTTCCTGGAGAGGAAGCATTGCATCTTAAAAGCCCATGTTCTTGCAAGCATGCATACCACAATTGTCATTAATAATCCTTATTTTCTACAAATGGAATGACTGTTTTCATTTACTTGTGCTTACAAGATTATGGGTTTCTTTTCTTTATTCCTGTCGTCGTTCATTTTGCTTTTGATTATTCCCTTGTCGAACGGTATGTGCCCTTTCTTCTTTAGTAAAAGGAGTACCTGTTTTCTGGATCACCTCGTCTAAAAAATTTAACCTTTGAACAAATTTTTATCCCATTTTTATTATTTTGAGTATATGAGGAATATAAAGATCAGGGATGGATGCTCTAGTTTCCTGTGCATCTGATATTAATTTTGTGTTAAATTCAGTTTTCAGGAAGATAAATATTTTAGAACCGAGTAATGATATTTATCATCATGATGATAGTATATCGGTGACGTGACAACCGATTATTCCTCGTATTTCTCTCTTTCTCTCATAAAAATTGAACAATTCAATTTCATTATTTCACATAAACTGTTACATTATCGATATTCCATCATTATAATAATAAATAGCAGCATTCTTTTAGAACAGATAATTTTGTTTTGGTAGTTCTGGTAGTAGATGCTTTACATGTAGCTGATAATATCCCACAACCCGAAAATTAGGTGCTCGGGAGTGTTGATCTAGAACTTCGGGAAGTATTTGTGCCGACAGTGAAAAATGTCTACAATGCGCTTGACGATTGCTTCAGATTGATAATGAAGTCATAGTTTCTGAAACTGTTGGTCTTCCAAGGGAGATGAAAATGAAGCATGATATACGGCAAAAAATGTAAGGACTTAACTCCAGTTAAGACATATATATCTTCGCGGTGTTTAATGAAAACTTGAAGCCCGTGCCAATATTTGAGAGAAACTTCCGATTGTTTAAAGCGGTAGCATATCATATGACATCGGAGTTATGGGGCTAGTACCTAGTTCGACAACCTTGTCTAAGTTAATTTTATTGATCAAAGACGAAAATATTAAATTAGCCTTTGTACTTGTTTTGATCTTATGATCCAGGCAGTAATTTGTTTGGCATTATCATTATTATTCAAGTTCCTCTGTACAGTTAATGTTTTTATCACATCAACTTCTTTTTATTGTAAAATCCTAGAATTTATTAAAATTAAAAAATCAAGAAGAAATAGTAGCATCCTCATTAGTGGGATTTTCATCAGGTAAATCATCACCATTAACTTGATCAAGCACCAGCACCAGCCCCATACCAAAGGCCGCATCAAAACCCGGTTTTAGTGTAAGTAACAAAACGTCTTTTCCAAGCACGACATTGGTGGAGGCATCCACTTTACGTCTAATCTCAGCCACAATCTCCTTTTCCGCGTTGAAAATGGTGCAACGCCTGTTAGCAAAGGAGCCTTCGATCTGGTACTCCTCACCTGGATTGGTGTACACCTCCACCGCCACAGTGAACCGTCCAATAATTGATGATCTGCGAACGCTGAAGACTGGCTTCTGTCCATCAATTCTCTCCCCTACGAAGCCTTCCCACCTGTGATGGAGACTTGGCCTCTGCAAAAATAGTTACGATTTATATCAGTTTTGAGAGTTATTTCTATTCAGTCGTGGTCGTGTAAATACGTAGCTGACACTGAAGTCGCACTAAACTCGTTTGAGAGGAATAGTAACTCTAAATAAAGATTAATGATTTTTAAACTTAAACCAAACTCTTAACCTGAACAAAATTGGCTTTCTAGAGCTTTAAAAACTGATGCAACTAAAGTTAACCAATCGATGACTAGCCCGAGTAACGTGACGGTTAAGAATTTGTTATTACTTATTAAGAGTAAGTGTTACAATGAACAAATGCGTAATTAAAGGGTGTGTTTGAACCACATTATTTTGGAAGAATGTATTTTGAAATAGTAGATTAGAATATTTGGTTAAAAAAGAAAGAAAAGTTATTGATATAATGAAAAATATATGGTTGAAAACAAGTAGAATATGAAAATGAAAATTTTAATGTATACCAAATGGAGTCTAAATTCAATTCCAGTGAAAACCCAGAAAATTAGACTCTCTTTGCTGTTTTCATGTCATTTTTAATTTTCAGTTTTCGAAAACACTGAAAACACGTTACGTTTATTTACATATTTTCAAAAATGAATTTCTAAAAACGAGTTTAAAATTTACAAAGAAAATGAAAAATACCAAAAAGTCGTTTTAATTGTTTTCAGTTAAAATCAAGTCCAAATTTCAAAACTCGAAAACTGCCAAATTTTGCCAACAGTGGGATAGTTTAGTTGGGAGAGTCGCAAATTTTTTGAAGGTCACGAGTTCGATTTCGTTTCACCACAATTCAATATAAATGAATTTTCTTTTTATATGCATTGTCTGAAACTTCACTCTGTGCTGCGCGGAAATCTCCTCATCGTGCGGAGAGAGGTCTCCACGCACGAAGAACAATCTCCACGCTACGCAGAGTGCACTCTTCGCGTACTGCACAGAGCTACACGGAGAACAATATATTTAGTGTATCGTACTGTACCGCCGAGGGCAACCCATTTAATGTCCTCGACAAATTAACAGTGAATTAAACTCATAAGGCCGATGTCGTCGCTTATCTCCCCTCACTTCACTCCCCTTCGGCATCAGCCATTTTGATATAGTAAACTTCTTGTGTTCCATTCTATATGATTCACATATACAATCATTATGAGAAAAAAATGTTCGAATTTCTATTAACAATCCAATACTCAATTGAATGCATGGTAGCTCTTGAAATATACTGAGACATGCTTCAATTTTCAGGATCCTAAAGTTATAAAAAAAGATTCTAAAAATTTCAAAATAAACACGTTTTTCAATTTTCTATTTTGAGAATCAGTTTCCAAAATGACAAAAATAACGTATTTCAATAATTTCAAAAGATACGCTCAAAACCCATAAAAAAAAAAAAGAGAGACGCTCAAAACAAAAAATTAAAAATGAATTTAAAACTCAAAATAAAAAACTGAAAAATCAGTTTTCCTTCTTTAATTTCGTAATCGTTTTAACAAGTTACGGTAAATCTTGACTCTGTGTAACAGCTGAGAAATGATGAGCAATTAGTCAATTACCTTACGGCGGACAGTAAGAAGGCATCTACCGGAGGCATCCATGAGAACGAGTTCCCCTGTATCACGAGAATCATTGCCATATGAGTCGACTCGGAAGATGAGTTCACCTTTGCAGTCATAAGCCGTGTAGCCATCGCCAGCGAAGAAAAGAGAGTTCTTTGAAATAGTGAGGTGGGTTTCATCCTTGAATACGAATCCTTCTTCCACGATTACTTCACTTTTCATCTTCTTTCTCTCTTCCTATGTCACAGATTTGAAGCTCTCAATTGATAGAAATTTGTTATTGGAATACAGTACAAAATTCTTGAGAGTGATCACTGATCAATGTGATACATATACAGAGAGAGAGAGAGAGAGAGTTGGTATATATATATATATGTGTGGTTAATTACCTAGGAGTCAACAAAATGGTCAACGAATGATGTTGTGCAGAATCTCGAGTAGCGAGCGAAAATGGCAAATTTTAATCCCCAAGCTTTGGCAAAGTGCAGTGACCCTAACCTTTGAGAAATTACCAAATTCAAACCCTCTTCATTGTTTCTGTGAGTTTTTCCATTAAGCCATTCACCATTTCTGTCAATTGTCCAAAAAAAGAGCAGCATTCAATGTATCTTGTACATAAATTATTTGGATTTCTAGAAAAATAGTATTTTTCGTTTTGACAATTTTACCATTACAGTAAAAAAATTCGTGTGTGTTGCTTGAAAATTTAATGCTTAATTAGATGTTTTTAGTTACACGGAGATATCACGCATACATTGTCAAAAATATGGAGACATTGATGTCATGGATGAAAGGTTAGAGACATAGTTGTCACACTTACAAAAGGTTGGGAATCCTTAAAGAAAATTACTTTTAAATCTGATGTATTTTGTACTTGAAAATATTATGTATTACTATAATGAAAAATATAATGCATAAAGATCATGTGTGACCTACGTATAAGTTTCTCATCATGTAGCCACTTAGGGATTTTCGACATGACTCATATACTGATGTGAGACTGTCAAATACCCTATTGTCGACTACTTTTAATGATCATCGAGAGCCTCAAGCAATATATCCATTCGAATGTGAAGTATAGTACAATACATACGATGATTTCATTATATTCGAAATTATTATCTCATTCTATATATCATGTCCAAGTATTCAACGTTGTCTCCCTTCCACTTTAATTATTGCTTATTTTACGAGTTATGCATGAATAGTGAATACTTCTCTCATGTCCACGCATATGGATGCACGTAAATACCACAAATATATATTCACCATATATGAGTAAAAAAGTCATGTGATAGCATTTCAATGTTTGCACATGTAAACACTATCATATAGTCGAATCATATCTCGAATACTCTAAATCAAGAATAATTTAATATTTTACGTACATTGCACCAACATTACATTTCAAGAAATCACATGAGAACACATTATACATGCAAATATATATGTACTAACATTCATGCTTCATTATTTCATATTTTGTATAAATCATTTGCTCGAAGTTCAAGCAACCAAGAATCATCCTATATATCATATTTAGAGTCGAATATCATTTAAATGGAGTCAATTAGGATTGTAGATACCAAACATGGGGTTTTGGAGTGAAGCTAGGTATATGGAGTCAATATCTAAGAACCAACACGAGAACACGTGGAAAATCTAGAGTGCTTTGATTGATATAAAGATTTTCATTAAATATATAGTATATCGTTGAAAAGCTTATTGAGTCAAAAATCTAAATCCCTTTTCAAATCTCAATTACGAACCCTCCACAAAGGAGTGATGCATGTTACCATTAGAAACTGCACAATTTGTTTGGGAGAGGGGTTTGACCACTTCTCAAATGGGTCATATAAATGGGGTTCAACCCCCTTTATATGTGGGTCGACCCCTATATATCGCAGGATTTGACCCTATAAGTAATAATTATGGTGTATTTGATTGTCTTTATTTTTCATGAAAAATGTTATTTTTTTACTTAAGTTCCTACTTTTAGGATGTTTGTTTGTCTTTTTTATTTTTACGGAAAATATTTTTTAAAAATTGGTTATGTGACCATGTTTTCTTTAAAAACAAAGAAATCATTTTCTTTGAGAAGGGTAGGTTCCCTACAATCCACACTTCTAAAAAATCCAACTTTACTTTCTTTCTCATCTGTCCACCAATAAAAAATTAAAAATTAAAAATCATGTATTTTTTGCACCAGCATTTTACAAATTCATATATTTTTATCGTTCAATTAAACAAATAAAACGTACGTTTTTAAACGAAGGTAAACATCCTCTTAGAACATGAAATATAGTTTAAAAAATAATTAGAAATGACTAAAATTTTCGCACACTAGACTGCTAAAAGGCCCTTTCACTTTCTTACACAGTGTATGAGATAAACATGATATTATCGTGATAGTAAGAATCAAATTTTAAAATGATTTGGACAAAAGAAAAAATCCATAGAAACAATATAAAAAATGCGACTTTAATCCCTTTTTGGTAGTCAATGATTAAAGTATAATTAAATTGTTGAGAATATAACATATTCAGTCCCATGATGTGTAACTTGGGCAGGTTAAAATATAACATAAAATTATGTTGACTTGGGTGCCATCATTATATATTCTCAACAATGTAATTATACTTTAATCATTGATATATGTATGAACATATTCGGTAAAGATTAAAATCAGATTAAAATTGAAAAATTAGCTGTTATTGTTGATTTTTATTAGACGAGTGAGACTTAATAACGGCTATATTTTCAACTACCAAATAATTGCTATAAATAGATAAGATTTTTAACTTTTTCTAATACCATCGAGTTTTATTTAATTGATCGTATCAAATATATAATTTAGAGTGATGACACATTTAGGACAATTTAGAGTGCAAATTCACATTTCCAAAGTTTGGACAAATAAAAGAATATTTAAAGAGTTAGGTATGCATGCATTATTCGTAGTTGACACGTAAATGTATACGTGCTTGTACTATTAGGGTAAAAATATTAATGTACCTAAAATATTTCACATCACTAATATATTTAATTATAAGAGAGAAGGGAAAGGATTATGAAATAATGTTTTGTTGTTTTCACTTTATTTGATTCTGCAATTTTTAATTTTCTAATCTCTTCTCTTGGAAGATAGGGTTGTGAGGTTCACCGTCGTCACAGCCATTTTCACACCATTTACATCAAACCGGTTTTGCTGCAGTGCACATTTATTTCTTAGAATCCGTTTGATTGCAATGCCAAAAATATGTGGAAATAAAATGTTTTACTGGAAATTGAATTGTCTAGAATTTAGTTTATTGGAAATCGTAATTAATTGTGTTTCATTGGTATAGTTTTCCACCTGAAAAATGTTGAAAGTTTGGTGTCCGTTTGACTTTATTTTTTATGAAAATTGTCCATTAAAGTGATAAATTTCTTACTATTTGATCTAAAATTTATTCCAATTGACAAAAAAATTTTAAAAAAAATATCATACCACAAAAAACAAAATATCATACCACAAAAAACAAAGGAAAACAATTCCTTGAACAGCCAGAAAATCATGCGCGTGGCTGGCAACTTGGAAAAGGAATTCCCTGACAATTTTTGCACATCGCCCATTTGTTAGAAAATAGAAAATGACACACATCAAACATGGCCTTATGAGTCATGCTACTTATACAGAGTTACGATTACGAAATACGTGTGGCAACATCTTAACCAATAATTTAGAAAAGAATTTTTAAAATCAATGATCTAAATCTACCAACATATTTTTATAAATCACTTTTGTACAAGTAGCATAAATTTATCTCTTAGCTCACCGTACAGCCACTTTTGTTGACTAACTGAAACACTACTCTTTGTCATTTGCTTTCCACTTAGCCACCTTTATTGACTAATTGAAACACTTCTTCCATGTATTCTTCAGTGTATTCATTTGAATTCACGTGAAATTCTACTACTAGCTACAAAAGTTTTTTCATTGGGTAGCGAGAGCAATGATTGATGGTGTTGATAATTGGGACCAATTATGGTAACCCATCTTCTCCAACCCTAAAACTCTGTTGTACGAAAGAGCTCCAACGATTTCCCACAAAATATAACTGTACCTACCTGTGTGTTCGCTCCAGGTATGCCTTTTGTCTTTATACAGAATCCTTCTCTTTCACGTCAATGAGAGAGGACTAACTGTAGAGAGGGGGTGGGGGGGGCGGGGTTGTATTATTTTTCTTTTAATAAAAAAAAAAAACATGTGGAACGTGCTAGGGTGAGTAACGTGACAGGCTTTATAAGTTTTGCTCATGTACTTGGAGCAAAACACTTAAAAGGGAAGAATTATGTAAGGATAATTCTTGTTGTAGGTCTCCAAGGTTTCGTTTCATTTCCTTTAAATTTGCTGCTTTTATTTTTATGTCATATTACCGGAAGAAAATGTCATTTGTTATTTTATTACCTTAAATATAGGCATACATCCAAAACACCCATTGAGATCTGGATTGCTGCATATCATGTCTGAAAATGTTATTTATTATTTAATTACCTAAGAAAGTTCACATGAGCGTAGAGGTGTCAATCCTGGTGGTCCGGACCAAGTCGATCCGCCAACATATGAGTTCGGTAACGGCCCGCGTGAAAAAAAATCCACCCGCTACGGGTTTCAGGTCGGTTCCGAGTCGGCCCACAAATTTTAGACTACAACTCAGGCCCGACCACTGATCCCATTCGGGTCGAGCCCATGAGGGTCACGAATCACAGTTTGTTCTGATTTGACCCATATGATTGTATAAATAAAATTATAAAAAAGAAGGAAAAGTTATTGATGTTATTGTCAAGTTCAAACATGATTTCCTCCAAACGTTGTTTTCTAACAAATAAATGTGCATTTAGTATGCTTTTGTATGTTATTGTCAAGTTCAAACATGTACAAAAGTGAGAGTCTTTTCGAAACTATGAAAAACGTGACATAACCAGTTAAGTCATCTTTGTAGAACTATTGAGATTTTCTCGTAGCATTTTCGTGATCCATTCAACAATTTATGCATTATATTTCCATCAATTCTATGTGTTTCATTAAACCCCTGTTTGGCCCATATTAAATTTTTCATTTTCATTCTTCTACTCATTTTCAACCACACATTCTCAAAAAATTTTAAATTTTTTTTTTCACGGGCTAGCGGGTTAACCGTGGCCCGTGAATGTGCAACCCGCGAAGCCAGCGGATCATACCACCTTGACCCATGAACCGCTCACTCGGGTCACTGGACGGCCCGTGGTCCCTGATCGATCCGGGCCGGTTTTCACTGGTCTGATCCGTCCGGTTCGCCTTGACACCTCTACATAAGCTCCCGTTTCAGAAGAAAAATCTGATGCAGCCGAGGATAAAACTTCTACTAGAGCAACCTCTATGGAAACACAATCAGGGGAGAGAAGATCAACCCCTGCGTCAGTTGCCGGGATGCCCAATCCTTTTGATTTTTCAACTATGACTGGATTACTACGTTCTCATCGCCAAAATCCTGTTCAAGCTGATAAATTACTTGCATGTTGATATGCTGTTCCCATTCTGATGAAGTGAGAATTGGAGTTCAATATATATTTTTCTCACCGAAATGTTTTGCTTTAACCAGTACTATTTCACTGAAAAAATGAAGAAATAAATGTAGAGCATTTTAGGCATAATTTGAGCTCATAATCAGGGGCAGACACAAAACTTTAAAGTTATGGGTATAATCGAACTTACAAAGAAATTGGGAGAAATTTTACAATCGAAAATTTATGTCCAAAAAAATCATACTCCATATAATTTTGCATCCGAAAATTTACATAGGATATGACTTTTCGGATATAAAATTTCGAAATTTTTTGATATCATATTCCATAAAATGATGAAAATTACATTGAAAAATTTGTATCACAAAAAATAATAAATGTTAATGAAATAATTGATTTTTTTAAAAATGCAGTAGACGTCTTTCTTTAAAACTCACATTTAACGTATTTTTAATTATTTTCGATATCTATTTGAACTATTCGATATTCCTATAATGTAGTTTTCGAAATAAGTTTTGAGATGACATAAGCAATTTATAGATTCGATTAGTGTACAATCGTCGGAGAATTTTTAAAATTAACATGTTACCGAAATTCAAATTTATTATGACTTTGTCCCTGTTTGGTAGAGATTAAAATCAAATTTTTAGTAAATTTTGATAAAAATTAAACAGTTATGGATCCTATGAAATATGTTATTAAAACTAATTGATAAGTCTGAATAAAATTAAAATTTATATTTCAATCGATATTAAACATGATTTTATTAAAAAAAAAATCTCAAATGTTGAGGGCACATGCCCCCACCCCCCACCCCGGGGTCCGCCAGTGCCCATAATTGGGGGGGTGTAACCTTGTGGAATTTGATACAACTATGAGCTGGAAGTCTTCACGTGCAGAGTTAAAAAGTACTTTTACTATATATTACTCATTATGCAGTTTGGACAACATAATAGACGATATTTTGATATTGTATGGTTTTTATTAAACAAAGTCATCGATGATAACTATTTCCTTGCAGATCGAATCGGAAAGGATTATGGTAAGACTGTAATTAATGTCGTCGATGATTTTGTGAACACCGCCCCAACAAGCTCCATTTCTATTTCAAATACCAACACAAAATAGTAGACAAAACTTGTATTATTTATCTTCTCGTCATGTAGATCCGCAACCTCAAGGCCACTAAGGGATCTTCAACACGACTTATATACTGATGTTAGAATGCCAAAGACTATCATCAACTACCTTTAATGATCATTGGGAGCCTCGAGCGGTATATTTATTCGAATTTGAAGTATAGTACAATAGACGTATAGGATGATTTCATTATATTCAAAATTGTCATCTTGTTCTATATATCATGTCCGAGTATCCAACATTGTCTCCCTTCCACTTTAATTATCGCTTATTTTACGAGTTATGCATGAATATCGAATACTTCTCTCATGTCCACGCATACGGATGCATGTACAAATATATATTCACCATATATGAGTAAAAAAGTCATACGATAGCATTTCAATGTTTGCACATGTATAACACTATCATCTAGTCGAATCATATCTCGAATACTGTAAATCAAGAATAATTTAATATTTTACATACATTGCACCAACATTACGTTTCAAGAAATCACATGAGAACACATCATTTGCTTGAAGTTCAAGCAACCAAGAATCATCCTATATATCATATTTAGAGTCAAATATCATTTAAATGGAGTCCATTGGGATTGTAGATGCCAAACACGGGGTTTTGGAGTGAAGCTAGGGATGTGGAGTCAATATCTCAGAACCAACATGAGAACACATGGAAAGCCTAGAATGCTTTGATTGATATAGAGATTTTCATCGAATATATAGTATATCATTGAAAAGCTTATTGAGTCAAGAATCCAAATCCGTTTTTCAAATCTCAATTACAAACTCTACACAAAGGAGTTATGCATGTTACCGTTAGAAAATGCACAATTTGTTTGGGAGAGGGGTTTGACCACTTCTCAAATGGGTCTTATAAATGGGGTTCAACCACCATATATGGGGTCGACCCCTTGTATATTGGAGGATTTGACCCCATAGGAAATAATTATGGTATGTTTAATTGTCTTTATTTTTTATGAAATACGTTATTTTTTCATCTATGTTCCTACTTTTAGGATGTTTGATTGTCTTTTTTATTTTCGTGGAAAATATATTTTAAAAGTTAGTTATGTGATCATGTTTTCTTTAAAAATAAGGAAATCATTTTCTTTGAGGAGGGGAAGGCAAAACATTTTCCCTACATTTCACACTTCTCAAAAATTCAACTCTACATTTTATTTCTCATCTGCCCACTAATAAAAGTTGAAAAATAAAAACATGTATTTTTTGCACTGGTGTTGTACAAATTCATATATTTTCATTGTTCAAATAAACACATAAAAAGTACATTTTTAAATTAAGGTAAACATTCTCTTAGAACATGAAATATAATTTAAAAAATAATTAGAAATGACTAAAATTTTCGCACACTAGACTGTTAAAATGCCCTTTCACTTTCTACATAGTGTATGAGATAAATAAAATATTATCGTGACATTAAGAATCAAATTTAAATAGATTTGGACAAAAGAAAAAATCCTTGAAAACAATAGTAAAAATGCGACTTTAATCCCTTTTTTGGTGGCCTATGTGTGTGTGTGTGTATATATATATATATATATATATATATATGTATATAATCAAACGCCAACTAGAATAAAGTTCAATATGCACAATGTCGTTTTGAACCAAGCTACCAAATAATCGCTATAAATAGATAAAGTTTTAACTTTTTCTAATACTGTCGATTTTTATTTAATCGATCATATCAAATATATATAATTTAGGTGATGATATATTTCTTGTATTACAGAGGAGAATATTGTGAACTAATATTTCATGTCTATATGATTTTCTAGAGTGCAAATTCACATCTCCAAAGTTTGGACAAATAAGAGAATATTTGAAGTGTTAGGTATGCATGCATTATTTGTAGTTGACACGTAAATGTATACGTGCTTGTACTATTNGTAGTTGACACGTAAATGTATACGTGCTTGTACTATTAGGGTAAAAATATTAATGTACCTAAAATATTTCACATCACTAATATATTTAATTATAAGAGAGAAGGGAAAGGATTATGAAATAATGTTTTGTTGTTTTCACTTTATTTGATTCTGCAATTCTTACAAACACATGGACGATTTTAGTGGCTGAAGATAAAATATCTTGCAAAATCAAAGAGATATTGTTCTAAGATAATATTCCTTGAAGAAAAATACACACAAAAATTGCTTTAAAGGAAAGAATGATTTAATCGGCGGACCACTTTGCTTCTATCGTGTACAAGTTGAGTTGATTTTCTCCTCAATCCATGTAGACAAAATGTATTCGATGAGACATTTTATTGACGGATATTTTCGTACTTCAAGGATAAGTATTCGATGAGACCTTTTATTGACGGATGCTTTCGGACTCCAAGGATAAGTTTTCCTTCCCTATTGGTGGGTCATTTGCCAGTGATAAGCACAAATAATTGCTACTTCAGCAATTTTGGTGGAGATTGTTTCTTCTACTATGTCTTCCTTTTATCGTAATCTTTGTTGAAATTTATTGCTTTAGATGTATCATACTATAAGGATCTTATTGTTCATTGATAAAAATGGTCCATGAATCTAAAAAATAATGAGAATTCTTAATCTCTCTTAATATCTTTATCAAATCGGAAATCCAAGATTTGAATTGATGTTCTTCCACTTATTCCTACTAAATTTTTTTTTTCAAAATACTTGTGAAAAGACCAGAAAAAAATACTTTTTTTTTTTTTTTTGGCGAAGTAGGAACCCATATCTGCCATGAATAAAATTATTTAAAAAAGACACCTGATTTTTTTTATTTTTTTATTTTTGGTTTTTGTTACTACCCAAAAAGTCGTTTTTATCTCTTATTCCTGATTTATAATTTCCAACTGGAACAAAGTTACATAAAAGGTCACATAGATTTTTTGGTGGCTAGAGTCTGCCCAATTTAATACACTATCTAATAATTATTCCCACTCTAAAAACGGTACAGGACAGATGTCACAGGTTATTACATTATAAATAAAATTTGTCTTCTCGTACACCAAGTGCCTCGTGTACATTTCCCTCATAATAGGAGAGCCCACATTAGAAATAGAATTTGTCTTCTCATACACCAAGTACTTGGTGTACATCCCCTCATAATAGAGGGGCCCGCTTTAAAAAAATTGGATCCCTCCTATTATGAGAGGGCTGTCAAACTAGATGTACACTTTAAGTGTACACCTATCATGACTCTTAGAAATATGACGAGCATCAGAAGCAATGAAAAAAGGTGAGGAAATGTTTGGCTAAACTTATAAAGGGGAGCCTACTTTACATTAGAAATAGAATTTGTCTTCTCATACACCAAGTACTTGGTGTACATCCCCCTCACAATAGGGGATTCGCTTTAAAAAAAAAGGGACCCTCTTATTGTGAGGGGGTGTCAAATTAGATGTACACTTTCAAGAGCGTAGCTAGAAAATGTCGTTAGGATGGGCTGAAACTTTTGAATGAACTCATGCCACAAGAAATCAAGTTTCGGAAGTTATTCTCGTAATATTCACAATAAAAAGTATACGAAACTCAATAAAATAAAAAAAGTTTAGATGTCTCACCTTAAGATATTCCATTAAATCTTTGTATTTTTTTTACCAAAAAGAAAATTGACGCTTGTCTTAAAAAATATAAATTGACAGAATAATGATAGAATATGCAACAAAACATATCTTCCAATGAAAATTTTAAAAATTACTTAACAAGTACTATTCTAATAACTTTGACTACTTATCTTTCCAAACAACTGAAAGCTTGATCGAAACACAATTGATAATATATCACTATAATCCATGTGCTATTGTCTCAAATATTGTTTGGCGTGTTTATTGATTTTTTATACCACCATATTTCAAAGTGAGTGAAGAATCTCAACCAATGTGAAAAAATCAACTAAGAATTTAAAGGGTCAAAAAAATTATATTTAAGTCACATCTATTTTTGGTTCGATTTCAAGAATATATTTATATGTAGATTACTTTAACTATTAAAATAAGTAATTTACTTTTAGATCTAATCAATACAAATTATCTATAATAAGATTTAATAATTATTACAAGTAAAACTAATCAAATATGCATTAAATAGAATATCTAATTTGACAATAAAATATTCACATTTCATGAATGTCATGAAAAGAGTAATTAATAATAGTAGCGTCTTTAATAAAATTTGAATGATTGAGCATTGGTCCATTGGACTTGTGTTGATATTCAAATGAGAGCTGGGCCAATGCTAATATTTGGGCCAAAATCCTACAATTTCTTCTTAAGCTTTTTATATGGGCTGAGTTCTACAATTTATGCTTAAGCTGCCCCCTACCTCCGCCCATGATAAAACATTCACATTTCATGAATATCATGAAAAGAGTAATTAATAATAGTAGTGTCTTTAATAAAATTTGAATTATTGAGCATTGGACTTGTGTTGACATTCAAATGAGAGCTGGGCTAATGCTAATATTTGGGCAAAAGTCCTACAATTTCTTCTTAAGCTTTT
>CAIGRL010285193.1:0-20125 GCA_903798325.1 Fraxinus xanthoxyloides
GTTCGAGATTTTTGGAAACCTCTACTATAAAGTAAGGGATAACTTGAAAAATAATTTATTCAGAAATCAAATATTTCATATTTAAATATTAAATATATAATTTTAATCTCAAACTCTAATCAATTTCTCCAAACCCTAAAAATCGCTTATCCTCTCCCTCTCTATCTTCCCAAACTCACTACCTTACCCACCTCTAACTATCGTGGCGTCGCACCCACCCTCTCATCTGGCATCGGAACCACCGCTCTTGGCGGTGACAGGCACAGTAGCTATGCATCGTTGCGAGATCACCGACGAGTGCAACGAGACAGCGCTACTGTTCCGAAACGTCGCCTTGAAATCCTGGTTGCGTGCAATGGTGCATCGCTGGAAACAGCGTAGCCAGGCGATGTTGTTGCTGCTCGAATTTGGAGTGCTGCCTCGATTTTTTTTTGGAATTTTTTAGTTTTTTTATTCGATCTACTTAGTGGTTTTTTTGGTTGGTGATTTTCTGATTAGATCTACCATAGGCAGCTTGTTGGTTGCTGCAGTGGTAGTGTGAGGTTCTTTTCTCCCCAAAAATTTTGGGTTAGGTGACATATAATTGGCAGTGGTGCTGTGATCGGCGTTGGAGATGGTGGTCGTGGGAGTGGTTTGAAATTTATTTGAGGTTGAAATGTAGATTTGTTGTTTGGACAATAGATTAAGAATAAAAAATACATGAATCATAAAGAAAATGGAAATAAAACAAAAAAAGATCAGTATGTAGTATAATTTAAGCTAAATTAAGCTCCTACTCAAGCGCCATTTTCAATTTCAATTTCAATTTACTTGCTACTATAATATTGAAAGAGGACTTGAGAATATCAATCAACGAGTCAAAATAATTATTTGTGTAAGTTCTATAAAGTAAGGGATAACTTAAAAATTAATTAATATAATTTATTTGGACTTATTTGTACTTTCTAAAAAAGTTTAGATGTAAGATTTTAATTTGTTTTTTATTTTTCTTCTATTTTTTTGTTTTATTTAAATAGAAGAGTACATTGATCATTTTACGTTAAAAATAGTGAAAATGATGTTTTTCGCAATGAAACATTGAAGTAAGAACAAAAATGCAAAAAAAGTGAAACGTGAGGACGTTTTCCACAAGAAATGTCAAACGTATGAACGTTTTGTTCTGAAAAGAATGTTTTCGCAATGAAACATTAAAATAAGTATGAAAATGCAAAAAAATAAAACGTAACGATGTTTCCACAAAAATATAAAACGTAGGAGTGATTTGTACTATTAACCCTTCTTCCAGTCTACCCCCAACTAAAAAGTTGCTCTTTTGAAGTTCAACACTCCAAAAACTCAAACCCTCAAGCGAAAACCCCGTTCTCTGTAACCCCAACCCCCTCCACAGAGACTACGAAATGCAGAGATTGTGCTGCAGATTCCGATCAATGGCCTCTCTTCTATACATTCCAAAGCTTCAAACCCACAATTCCTTTTCTATTCCCAATCATCTACTCCGTACTTCACCAAATTCAATTCGACCCCTCTTTACCCATTCCGTAATTTCCCCTGATTTTAAGCCCCTTTTCAGTGCCCCTTCCGTTCCCCATATTTCTCAATATTCTCGTCTACCATCTCCTCACGTAAGTAACGGATCCCAATTGTATTATTATTATTTTTTTTTTTTTGGGATTCTGATAATTAATATCGGAAAACCCTATGCCATTGTACCTCGTGCTCGATGGTTTTACCTTGCTCCGGCAATTTGCAGTGTTTGAGAAAGTTTAATTGAAATAGACTGGGTGGTTTTCTTTGGTTATTTTTTTTTCTCTTCCCTTGTTGCTTAATACTTGCTTTTGTACCTTGTGATTTGTTGTTTATACCTTGCTCTGACAATTTATAGCGTATGAGAAAGTTAAAGTGAAATACCTATTTTACTGTAGTTAGTGTTTTTGTCCCTTTATTGCTAAAGACTTGCCTTTATACCCGTGCTTCAAATGTTGTAAGGAGTTTAAACAGCTTTTGGATTATAATCCCAATTAAAGATGCGACTATCCTTATTCATGCAATTTAGATAGTTTATAGTACCTTGCGCCTTAAAAGATTGTAACCGTCCTTGGAACTGTTAGAGGTTTCCAGCATTAAGAAATTTTAACTTTCGGATATCTTAATTTTACTATTTGACTGCGTAATAACCTTCACCTTTTAATCCTCAATTTGTTAACTTATTGGGTTCTGCTCATTTTATTTTGTTGCCTGAATGGCTTCTATGAAGACGTGGGAGAGTACGAGGCATTTTCAAGAAATACATGAACTTTACTTTTTCTGGCCAGTTTGTGCTTTTGTATATTTGTCTATCCTTTATACTGTGAAAGAGTATGGTGGAACCTATGATATTTGTGCAATAATATGCAGAGATTTAGGAATCTGTCTAGTTGTACATTTATTTGCCTTCATTGTGTGATTTTAGTTCATGCAAGTGCGGCAAATTACTGCAAAGCAGAGGAAAAGGAAGTTGAAGAGCAGGAAACCGATGACGCCGGTCACTTCCAAAGTCAAGAAATATAAAATCAAGGGTTATTCGTATGTATATGACTAAAGATATCTATCCATCTACATGTATCTATTATATTTCGTATGCATAAATAATATGTGCTGATATGATTCTGTTTTGAATTGAATTGATCAGGTCTTTTAAGGGCAGATTTAGGGTAATGCATGATGGACTGATTCGTAGGTGGAAGGAGGGGAAACGACACAATGCACATTTAAAGGTCTGACAATATATTTTGCTTTACAAGAAAATTTAGTAGTGAAGATCATAAATTAGTGTAAGATGTTTGAATTTGAGTCATTGGTACTTTTAAAAGTAATTCCTAATGTTTTGGATTTGTTGCTTGAGAAATTAGTGCTAGCGCTTTTGTTTTTCCTTTTCATTCCTGCATCTGTTGCCTAAGCTGTCCTAGATATGAAGGCTCCTTAAATAAGTTAGTATTTGGAAAAGGTTGCCATCCTGATGATGGTTTTTTTCACGTCTTGCGGAACTGAAGGCCTGAAGTGGTTTAGTGACAGAGGCCGATGCTTATGGCCAAAAGCTGAGTTGTGGTATAACATAAAGTATAACTGATTCCGTAGTTCTATAAAATTATATTCTTCCTGCTTTTTGGTTATGACATTGCCAGCTCATAGTTAAAAAATTACCTAGAACTAATATTATAAGCAAAAGAGTTACGTTTACATTT
The DNA here is from genome assembly GCA_903798325.1 of Fraxinus xanthoxyloides. Taxonomy (NCBI): domain Eukaryota; kingdom Viridiplantae; phylum Streptophyta; class Magnoliopsida; order Lamiales; family Oleaceae; genus Fraxinus; species Fraxinus xanthoxyloides. The sequence goes on from CAIGRL010285193.1 coordinate 3,222, forward strand.
TCCTTATATCTTGCTGTCATTTTATGTTATGTGGATTCTGTAGAGTCACATTTCTCAATGGCTACTGACTTAATCATTATGAACTACGTTCAGACTGTCCCTTTTATTTCCCTTCCAAAAAGCACATATTAATGATCCTTATGGAGTAGAGGTATACCTATTAAATTGGTTTCCAAAATGTAGTGACAGTAAAGTGGTGAATTTATATTTATCAACTTTTGCAAAACAAGGTAAATATAAAATATATAAATAGTTTTTCGTCCATATTTGCATTGTCAAAATAGAGTTACAAAACATGTTATAGGCCAACAAAGAACAACAATAACATATACTCATTTACTAAGCTTTGAGATCCTTAGAGTATCTCCAAGAGACTCTTTAAAGATAAACATTTTAGCTCTCCAAATTTGGAGAGCCAAGCCCACTCTCTATAATTAAATACATTCAAGGTATTTCAATTTTCATTGGATGAAAATGATATAATAATTTGAAGGGAAGCTAGTGAAAATAAAAGATGTGGAAGAACAATAAATATTTTTTGGAAGCAGTAAAATCAAGTGTTAAATATAAAGAGTCTGTTGAAGTATTTAAATATTTTGTTCCCTAAATTTATAGATGCTCTCTAGATTGTAGAATATGCTCTTTAAAAATAGAAAGTCTTTTAGAAATTCTCTTGAGAGTTTGACAAGGACAAACCACCAAGTTCTTTGGAGCCCGTGGCTCGCAAGGCTGACCTATATAACAATAAGTGAGCTAACGACTCATTAAGTAATCATTTGAACGAATCACAATGAAGACAAACATGATTTCTACTATACATCCTACAACGTTAAAAAAAGGCATCTCATCACTGCAAGCAATTTCCTGTTCATTATATTGATCAACTTGATTGGTAATCATATTTTTCCTTTGGGCCTCCTTTACTCTTCTACTAATTAAGAACTAGAATCACGAACCATCTTAGCTTTATCCTAATTGGCCCTACTTGCGTGCATAATCAACCCTCCACCCCGTTATCATCACAGAGCCTAATCACCCTATGTGATCTCTTAAGTACGGTGCCCATGTTCTATTGCCAGTAGAGCCTCGCCCATCACGCTCTGTTTTTCAGTCCATCATCACCAACGATATAGTCTCTATAATTAACCACCTCACCGGAGAGTTTTTCTACCACCCTCTATTCATAACACGTCATATGCATTGCTTAAGTACAAAGGGTAAGAGAATTTCTCATATAATATGTTCATACAATACTTGAGCATTATTGAACTTGCTTATTCTAAATCATATAAATACATGCACATGTCTGAATGAACAGACATAATTGACAAACATATGATTCTTCACATAGAATGCTAGACTTTGTGTATTGCAGGCTACAGAGTCACACTTCCTCACATATGAATGCCATGATACATTATGGGTTCTATCACATCAATGTCTTGCATTATAATTGAAATGCATTTTTACTTATCTCAAAGACTAATAAAAAAAATGGAATAATGAAAATATGAGATTTCCCTGAGCCTCATCACATGCCCATTGCAATTGAACAATTTCTGAGCTTCAATAAACTTATTCAAAAGAATGAATACCCTTATGTTCTCTTACCCAAGTTATAACTCCATTACAAATTATTAATAGTTTAGGCTTATGATCTCATGTAATGGCCATCAGACATCAGTGAAATTAGTTTCCAAGGCTTATTTTTACATGGTTTTTTGTTGGAGATGCATGCATACCATTTTCTAATCTCTTCAATATTGTTCGTACTGTGGTGGGTGGATTCAGAGGGGGAAGTGATCCTATTTTAATGATATGGGATATATGTTTTTTAGGGGGTAAGGGGAAGTGGTTACATACTGCTTGATTGTCTAGAGAAGGAAATCGTCGGTGAAGCTGCTGCATCCTCGTTGGTTGATTATCGTTAGGTTTTTTTTTTCCACGTAAGTGACATAGTTACTAGCAACTTGTGATGCTTGGGCTCTTATTTTCGGCCGACATCCTCGTGTCGACACGACATAGCACGGGTATGTGTATGAAATATAGGCCGGACAATGCAATTTTCAATCGAACACGACAACCTAGGAAGGCTGACCGTGGCAGCGCAACCGCGGAGAAAATAACAGAAAACAGTGTGGCGATGTTCTGAAAGGTGGAGACTCGATTGGTGTGTGCAATTGCGATCGAGGCGCAATTGAAATTGTCGGCGGTAGAGATTGGGTAGCGGCTATTTTATTTGGTGGGTTTGGCATCGTTGGGGATAAGGAGGAGGATATGGTGATGGTGGCATGGCGAGGTGGAGGTGGTGGTGGTCTGATGAGAGGCTGGGGCAAGGGAAGCATCAAGTTAGCTTGGGGTTTGTGGTTAGGATTGTATTGGTTTTGGGTGTTGTAATGGGTTGAAGGCTTATGTGTTGATGTTGGGCTATTGGTTGTTGGGTTTCAGTTTTTTGATGGGTTGGTTTGAACTGAATTATATATATATAGGTGGGCCTGTGTATATTGGGTTATAATGGTTGTGTATATGGGCTATTATGTGCTGGGCTAGGGTAATATAGGTAGGCTGGACTCCAATGTGAAAAGAAATTTGAGTTTAACATCAACTCATATATAATAAAAAATTGTTAATTATTAATTAGCATTTTACACGTGAATTTCTCGGGGAAAAAAATTGAAGTTTGTAAGTCATACACGTACCCGTGTCCGAAATTTGGACTTTTTTTGGCCATGTCCTCGTATCCTACATTTTTGAAAATAAAAGATCCGACATTTAGATATGTATTCGTACTCAGTATCCCTCGAGTCCGAAGATCATAGCTAGCAACAAGTTGCCTGAGATGAAAGTTAAGGGGGCTAGGACATAAAAGCTGAGTAGCAGAGTGGTGGAACAGTTTAATCTCCAACCTTTTTATTTCAAGTACAAATCTGAGGATTCTCAATGTATTTATAAGTTAGTGTTGTGATTATATGATGGCATGTTTGAATACCTTGTTGTTTATTAGTTTTGTTTGAACTTTGAATACACATACCTGTCAGCAAAATAATTATTTATGCTGGTGGTTTGTTGCATGAAAATAACAGTTGAATTTGTTTGCTTTTGTCTCCCTTTTGCATTTATGAACCACACAAGTTAGCAATTTGGTTTTCTTTGTTAGCAGATAAGATTCTCTAGAAGATATACAACATTCTTTTCTTGGTTTTAATTTTCTATTTTCCAGTATAAATTGCTATGCAAGCTTTCGTGTATATTTTAATACAAAACATTCGAAATTTCAAAGCTCATTTAGCTACCAATACAATTGTGATATTGAGCCGATCTGTTATTTATTGCAGTCAAAAAAATCTAAACGTAGACTCAGACAACCTGGTATAGTCCCTCTGGCATACGCAAAGGTGATGAAGAAACTCAACTTTTGTGGTTGAACCAAGTGCCCTCAACTGCTGCCAACATTTCTTACTTGAAACTGAAGCATTCAGGGATCTGATTTTGTAGGATGATGATCTTGTCAATTAATTTGACGTAATTATATCTAATTGAGTGGTTATAGGCTCTCTTGCTGGACGATCCAGTATTTGGTGATAGATGTTTGAATAGTGAACATTTCCTTATGTTAACCATTTCTTTCATTTTCTGTACGACTCTCGTTTCTATAATAAGCAAAGGTGCATGTATTTTTTCCTGTAACAAATGCAAGACTCAAAAATTGTTGAAGATTGTTGTTTCGTTATTCATGTTTTATCTGCTATTTTTTCTTGCTGTATTACTCGTCTGTAGTGTAGCCTTGTCGGTACTAGGTAAGACAAAGGAGCTCAATATAGCTGCTTGAACTTTCAGTGTCAGATCCATGAACTCTAAATTTCAAATGCAGCATCTTTGTTCCAAAGTTCCCCAAGCCTACAATTATTTACAAAGAAAGATAACAAAGAGGAGACAGAATAAGCCCCGTTTGACAATCATTTTTACGGAACCCCCCCACCCCCTTTTTTTGCCTTTTCGACCACTCGTTCTCACAATAAAATATTTTGTACGTAAATTTAAGGTTTTTTTCCTACTTTTTAACTACACATTCTTCTTAAAATCACTATTTCAAAACTCATTTTGCCTTAAAAAAAAAAAAGAACTTTTTAATGGTTTTCAACCAGGGGCTAAATATGTCGTATCAGTAACTTGCACATTCCACTAGATTAAGAGAACTGTCTTGATTGTGGAAGCCATTGTTTTACTACCACTCGCAATCTGAAGCAAAAAAACATCCAATTTTATGGAGTAAATACACTACATTTCATAATCTGGAGCATATAACTACTGCGAAATGATCAATAAATAGCATTTGGTGATATGTGAGCCTTGAGAATTTGTATATATTATTGGCAGACTATGAAAGCAAAATATTCTTTGCTACTTGATATCCCAACATGCCTCTGTATTTACGTGTATATTTGCTTGAAGATTTTCGCGAGTCCAAAATCAGAGATTTCGGGATTCCATGTTCTGGTCAAGTAATATGTTATTGGCTTTTAAATCTCTGAGAATTATTTGCGATAATGAGTATTTGTGAAGGTAGAGCAATCCTTGAGCAATCCCATCGATGATGTTGGAACGTTTATCCCACTTTAAGAGCTCCTCCTTTCCTGGATCTGTCATGAATACCATTAATTGCAAATTACAATTTTATGATTATACTGTCATGATGTTTGATCTATATTTGGAGACTATTGTAATGTGAATTGATTTAAGTGAGTGGTGAGGTGGAGAATCAGTTTCTTAATGGAAGACGAGCATGTATTTAAGCTGGACTGGGGTGTCTGGTGTGTAAACCTGCAGGTGGAAGTTGAAAGTGTTGACTAGGTACTTCATCGGAAGCCTAAATGAACGAATTATAGGAAATAGACTGTACTTACAAAAGAGAAAGAAGTCCAAACTTCTGTTGGGCATGTAGTCATAGACTATCACATTTTCTCGTCTCCATCGAATGCAAAAACCCATTAACTTGACAAGAATCATGTGTTGGATTTTAGATATAAGTATCAGCTCAGTTTTGAACTCGAGCAATCCTTGATTTGACCTTCGTGAGAGTACCTTTACTGCTATTTCTCGCCCTTACAATCATCTCTCCCTGAAATGAAACATAAACATGAAAATGCGCTTATAAATAATGAAGCTTGACTTTGAAACAATACTATAGATAACATTCATCTAAACTGGAATGTTGAGGTCTTCTATTAACTCTTCCTGAAACCATTTATTGCTGTAATGTTTGAGTATTTGGGATATATATATGTGATAAGAAGATTAAGGGCCCGTTTGACATGACTTTTGAAAAGTTAAAAGGGCTTTTGAAAAGTCAAAAGAGCTTTTGAGTCCGTTTGGATAATTTTATAAAAGCGCTTCTGATAGCTAGAAGAGTTGTTAGAGGAAGTTGGTTTTGTGCGATTTTTTCTAAAAGCACTTTCGAAACAGAAACTTTTAAAAATTAATTTTCATATAAAAATTAAGGAGGCTTTCTCCAAAAGCTCAAAGCTCTTTTACAAAAGGCAAAAATAGAAGCAAAAACTATACGAAACGAGCCCTAAAAGGAAGATCAGTTATTCATTTATAAAGAGAGTAGTTTTATATCACAATAATCTGCAGACTAAAAGGAATACTAGTTATCCATTTATGAAGGCTTGAGTTTTGTATCACAATTATCTGCACATCAGATGTTCATATTGCCCTTAATTGCTCAAGTGGTTGAAATAGTAAAATTGGAAGCCTCTCGAGAGAGATGCAGTGAGGAAAGAAAACATCTTGTATATTGAGATTTACTCACCTCCAGACAAATGAATGAAGAACCAACAGACTCAGCTTGTCACGAGTGTTGGATTTTTGAGCGCATTTCAGCGTTATTAGCGGATACTATGATGTGATTATTGGCACATACACCTCACATCTTGATCTTAGCACAATGGAATGTTTGCACCGCATGCAAAGCTGGTAGCTTAGTTGATATACTTCCACTCTTCACCAATTAGCGCATTTAGATGCATATGATTTTGTGCGTCAATGCACCTACTCGTCTTAAAATATGCAGATAGAGTAAAAACCACTTCAGAACTCTAGAGGAATGGGTATGTTAGGGAGAGACCATTTACTAAAAGAGAATAAGATTCATATTTCATCTCTTGGGATATGGTTATCCCAATTCTCTGACGAGTTAATAAGTCTGTGTGTGTCCAGTGGTAACTGTATGAAATATTTTATTGCTTCAAAGAAACTCCAATCAAATTCGACGTGAGGTGGTCACCATATCCAGGAATCATGGCGAGCTTGGTAGATAAGGCTATGAAGTTGAGCTTTGCCATATTGGTTACGCCTAAGATAGGTAAGAGGCATTCCGAATTCTACCACAAAGATCAATGCTCAGCCACGGACAGAGCGTACCAACTAAGCAAATTGGAGGCAAATCAGTCACTAGTGATCAATGGATTGATCATCGATGAAGTAAAGCATAATGCGCAAAAAATATCTGGGCAGAAGAAAGACTGCACATTACATGAAGAATTAGTACCAAAGGTTTAGCCCTGTTCTCCTACCCATGGACAAGAAAGCTGACAATCATTACTCATTCTCTCGCCTTCCATGATATCTGCAGACTACTCCAACAAATACCAGTCGAACTTGTTTGTTAATGGTAGCCAAGGACTACAAATAAAAACTATTCATCTTCAAAATTCTAAGGTCAAAACAAAGTAGTTCAGTGAAGGAGAACTAGTTCAGTGGAAGGTTTCTGAGACACTCAAAAAGTTGGATATGGAAGTTAAAGGCAAATTGGCATGGCCGCCATGGACTTGAGCATATGGTCTACCTAGAATCCTAACAGCTCAGGGATAGACAGGGCAAACTACTTAAAGAGATTTGAGTGTTGGCTTCATCCAGTGATTCTCAGACAATCAATTGACAATGACCTAGGCTTAATTGAAGCGGCACGCAATCTTAATGGTTGATCAGCCATCAAATACTCATCCTAAATGCTAAGACTTTTGTCGAAGACAACATTTTAAATGAATGTATCCCTCTCAAAAGACCCGAGTTTAAGTTGTGTGTCAGACATTTGATGGAAAATATGAATATGATCTACACATGTAGGGTGTTTACAAAAACATATATATTAATAAATATGTCGCCGCTCTAACAATTCAAGATTTTAAATAACTGACCATTTGAGAAAGATTCAGCATGCAAAATACAGTCCTTGAAAATAACTACAAAATGAAGAATGATTATTCATTCAAAATTTACCTTATACATTGGGCCAAAACCGCCCTCACCCAGTTTGCTTTCTGATGAAAAGCTATTAGTAGCAGCCAGAATAGATGAATATGTCAACAGTCTAAGATCATGTCCCTTTCCCCCATCATTTTCAAGTTTGTTTCTGTATATTCCTCTAGGGTCATCAGTTCATGTAGTTCGTCCTCCCTTTTCCCTGCAAGATGATCACCAAAATATCATCATTACAATGGCAATGAATATAATTTAAACACGGAAAATCTGAGAGTTATCAGAAATATACGTCGTTTAATTTTTCGCATGATGAACCATGAAAAGGCTGTGTAATAGCAGAACTACTGTAATCACCATAGCATTGACTATCAAAATCATCTTCTTCTTTTCATGTCATTCGTCATTTGCATATAGTGAGTCAGAATGATTAATTTTCTTGGATAATTGCAATTTAAAGTGGTTAGTTCTGAATCTTAGAATTGTGAATATGACGGTTTTGATTTATTCTTGGTTCATGCTAACATAAACAAATTTTAATTTAATTTCAAAATATTTTTATGTAAATCAGTAATATCATACTTTATACGACCTTACATGAATTAACTTCAGAAAGCATGAGACTAAACCAAGAAAATTTACAGCATTTTACAATTTACTTTTGAAGAATATAAGAATTGGATTGAACCAGAGCTGATTGGTTTTGATATGTCTAGTACATTTTTGTCCGTAGAACCAATATTTCTATTTTCATCACAATTTCCAACGAAATCGGTTTGGCCCAATTCTCAAGAAACTCGAATCAAACCATCTTATGCTCACTCTTAACTTTATAAATTTCAGTTCAATTACTGATTATCAACAGTCAATGATCGCTACTACTCTCCCCTAGTTTTTGGTACCGCGCTTGGGTACTATCCTTTTAGAGATAAAATAAATATTTTATATATTTCCTAATATTTTAATTGTCTTTTATATTCGAATTATCAAATAATAACAAGTGTCATTAACGTTCAGCGAACCAGAATACAATGCGTGGCTCACCAGTCAATAGACCATAACGCATACATGGTAGGCGTGAGAGGCTAGTCAAGGTGATGGGGGTTCGAATTGCCTTGCGATTTACGTAGAAAATTTTAAATCACGGACATAAAAGTATCACATTAGTTGTTTTCGCAATATTCAAAAATAACTTGTAAAGTTCATCCTTATACTAAGTAAATTAAAATTCTTTATAGTTTGGTTGAGTCTAGTAAACTTCAAGACCATCTGAAAGGATTCTTGCATCACAATATCAACGGAAGCCGTCGCACATAACTCTGATTTGGTGCCCATTTTACAGCTTTGGAACATCTTTATACAGATAAAGATGTGGCTTACACCCTTTGGACGTGGCCGAGTTGGTGGAACAGATGAATGCGGAAACCGATGATCACGAGTTCGAATCCTCTGTCAACACTTCCTCGATCGTGCCCGTCGCACCAGAGTTGCCTATGCGGTTTACCTCTCTTGCGGGATTTGCAGGCTACTGCACATGGAACGAGGTTTACTTAGTGTGCACTCACAGTGGTCGAGCCTTCGCCCTTTCGGGATGGTCGGAGCTTCGCGGTGGGTAGCGGCTGCGGAAGAATAAAAAAGAAGAGACGTGGCTTATTCTTTCTAGTCTTCAAGCTTCATGGAAAGCCAAAAAACAATAGTAAGTGACTGAAATCCGTCTTTGAAACATATAAGCATGCAAATAGGAAGAACATAACAAAAATTTTGAGTCTTTAACGTTGGGTTTTTAGATTTTTATCGTTTGTACATCATTCGATCTTGCAAACCCGGGTAGGCCTGGATTATTTGCACAATTTTTTTTGATCAATACACGTTTACATTTACCGATAAAAAAAGAAGAAGAAGAAGAAACAACATAACAAAGAATATGCTTCTGTTCATTATTGAAATTCTATGCAAATCTATTGAACTTCTTTGCTTTTGTTTCTGCGAATGCAAATATTATGAGTAGAATTTCAGAAAGAATTGAGTTCTTGACCGACTAGGTTACTATATGTATTTTAATTGAGCAAGAAGTCTACCATTTTTATACATGTACCCTGTGGATTTAAAATATAAATAATTTAAGATAATATAAAAATGGACAACTGAATTCTTAAATGGAAATGACTGTAGACTTGAACTTGTTACAAATGATAGAAAAAAGACCGAGATGAATAATTGAAAAGTAGAATGAACTTCGTAGAGAAAAAGCAAGACAATACGAACAATCCAGCCTCGCCACGTCAGTTTGTGGGTCTGACACATATACCCTATAACGGGATTATTCGTGAAATTTGCATAAACATTCCCATGAATCAGAAAATGCAAAGGTCGAGTCAAAGTACAAGATTCGAACCCGATGAAATTCTGACCATCTATGAAAGAACATCGAACAAAAAGGGAGATATTGTTCCTCCATTGATCAAGTGAAGATCCCATCAAAGCACCTTCTACTTCTAACAAAGTATCGATACATTCATTCACAGTATCAATAGCTTTCGAGAATTTAGAAATCTTGAAAATTCACGTAGTTGTCACCTAGATACTGTCAAAAAGTCCTTCGACAACTCAAATTCATTGTTATAATATTAGGTGGTCATAAATTGCACAAGTAAAATGACATCACACGTTGGGTTTTGATATTGCTAATTATGTACAAAGTTTGTGAATAAGTAATTGAACTCATAATTCAATATATACTTTCTTTATGAATGTCAACTAAATATAGAGAGTAAATTGCTCCCGGTCGTTCAATCATTTAATAGCTGTTACCCACCAGTAGGAGATGTAAAGATTGATACATAAATGAACTTTTTATTTGATTCATAATCATATAGCAGACAATATTTTAGACCATTTGCATACTACACCATTTTAACCGATAAATATCAAACAATGGATGGGTATCAGGCCATGACGATCCAACTCACCTTTACACCTCTAGTTTAAACCCACAACTGACTAAATTAAATTAATCACAAGTAAAATCATGCCTTCAATCTACACGAGGATTGACAATGAAAATAACCTTTGAAGGAGTAGATAATCTCGCTTTTCCCCGAATATCTCTATGAATCAGATCTCAGAAGAATCCAAAATGTATGTGCAAATGGAGTGGAAACATATAAATTATAATTGAGATAAAATGCATGCAGCAAAATGGCCAAAAAAATAAAAGAAAAAATGATCATATTATTTTTTTCTGGGGTTGAAAATGATTATTCTTTGCTGCTGTCTTTCTCAATCACAGCAACAAAATGCTAGACGAGAAACCTAAAGGTATGTATACAAACACTTTTTCACATACAAATTCAAAGTCATTTGAGAGTGATTCAAATCAAACTCTCCATAGTCAATGCTTCTTTCCTTTTCACAACGTCGAAAAAAAAGGCCACTCAGCATTATTTGCAACATTTTGGATTTAACACTGCACATACTATATACCTTACATATGTTGCAGCACCCAAAAGAAAGTGTATATCAAAATCAGCCCCTACCGGCATTATTATGGCGTTGGCTTCTAAAGTAGCCAAGAAGTTGCTGAGCCTGCAAGAGCAAAATACGATTTTAAGTACTCAGTTTCAAGAATAGAAGAACGTGTTTGGTATACTTTACAGTACTATGAAAATTTTCTCATTTAATACTCTCCCGTATTTGCCAATTCTCATAACCAAACATGCCAATAAAGTAAAAAGTCATCAATACTACACCTTTTCTCTAGCTCTTGGGGTACCCGACTGCGACAACGCGACTAATGGAGGAACAGCTCCTTCTTGGAGAACCATACTGCAAAATCTGTTGCTATCAGTACATAACTGCAGGAGTGCAGCAGCAGCATTTTCCTTGCCTCTTGCCGACCCTAGCTCAACCACCTCGACCAGGACCGGGATTCCGCCTTCCTGACCAATTGCCGTCCTTCCCTCTTGAATAGTAGCCAGATTAGACAAAACAGCAACTGCCTTATCAACCATTCCAGCGGCAGGATCCATCAGGTCTATTAGGAACTTTACGGCACCTGCCTGCACAATACGGGCCTTGTTTTCATGAAATATTGACAAGTTAAACAAAGCTGTGGCTGCATCTTTCTTGCCCCTTGGAGTTCCATTCCCCAATAAATCAACTAGGGGTTTAACTGCTCCAGACCTGCCAATCTTAATTTTGTTGTCTTCTATCACTGAGAGGCTAAAAAGAGTCGCAGCAGAATTTGACTTAGCTTCAGGGCTCCCTGTCTGGAGGACATGAATCAAGGGTTCTATTGCATTTGCATTTCCGATGGCAGTTTTGTTGTTATCATTGATTGACAAGTTGAGAAGAGCAGTAACTGCATTTTCCTGTACTTCCGCATCCGTTGAATGAAGTAGATTGACCAACAAGCTGATAGCCCCACAATCTGCAATTACAATTCGATTATCTGTGTTATGCTTGGCAAGAAACCGCAGTTCAGATGTTGCAGTCCTCTGTGCATCAAGGGAAGTACTATTCAGGTCCTCAACCAGCTTCGAAACGTGTGCCTCAACTTCTGCAAGATAAGCCCTAGATTCAACTGCAGGAGAAGAAACTATTCTTGGCATAAACCTCTCTGATGGCCTGCGCCAGATCATTGGGACACGAGATCTTGTCTCCAGTCTAGATGGGATGTCAGGATCTCTTTCCGGGGCATTCAAGGTAGAAGCAGACTGGGGCTCTGACTTTAGATCTTCAGAAGCATTTCTACCGTGGACTACACCCTGCAATGACACCTGATTGCCATCGGCAGGCGTCCCTTGTGAAATATTAGAATTAGAATGCATGCTGGAGGCTGAATTAGTACGACTATGGCCCTGAGATGACCATTCATCAGCAACAGCAACATTATTTCTAGATGGCGATGTCGAGAGATGGCCACCTGAGTTCAAAATTCTCTCTTCCGAGTGGTCCGACCTGTCATCAGAACTTCTGAGAGAGATTCTATCAATGTCTGACTCGTTCCCATTCACATCAGCTCCTGGCAACGAATCTTCTGAAGATGAATGAACATGAGATGGAGAAAATTCCTCTCGTTGGACTCCATTAGATGAGATTGAAGTATTTATTGGAGAACCCAACGACAGAGTTGGATCTGGTATGGGAGAATGATTGATTCTTCTGGCTCCACCTGACTCCACATGCACAAGAAATGGAGAAGGCTGGTTCAAGTTAATAGACTTCATCGGGTCGGGCAGCTTCACACCATTCAACTCACACCAATTTGCAATCAATGCCTTGACAGTGTAATTAGGAATAAGATTAGTGTGTGACAAAGTTTGCCGTGTTTTAGGGCAAACAGTGAGCCCAAGATCAATCCACTTCCGTATAAAAGCTCGCTCGTATGTTTGTCCAGAAGCAACAATTACAGGGTCTGTCATGAGTTCAAGTGAGAGAGGGCAACAGAAATCAGCAGGTATTGGAACAGGATTACAGCTGTCCGACTGTTTCTTGATAAGAAGGAGCTCATGCATGTGGGTAACCAAAGCAATAATTTCATCGATATATTCAACTTCGTCAGATTTTTCAGCTTGTTCAGCATTTTCTTTCAATTTCTCAAGGGCCACAGCCTCAATCAGAAGTTCCTGGTTTGATTTTAAGCTCAGGCTATCAGCAACTTTTGCCAGGGTCTCAGAGCTAGCTCCAGGGCCCTCAGCATGATCCTTTATAGCTATCGTGATTGTTGCTGTTGTTTGTTCATATCCCATATGCTTAATTTTCTGTAAACAGTGCTGTAATAGTGGACATAGGACATCAAAAAGGATACTTCATGTATCGTACAATCATAGATACCTAAATCAAACATTTTAGACACGAAATGAGCAAGGATAAAATAACACATTACTGGCTGTTACCTCAAGAATGGTACCACTTAATTCAGCAGGTAAACATTTATTAGAAGATTTCAGCAACTCGAGAATTTCCAAACCAGAAAGTTGGATATTTTTCATCAATGGTTCAACTTGTAAAACCTAGATATCAAGGAGAAATCAGTTAGATAACAATTATTTTCACTAGCATATACGAGGCAGCAATAAAATAGCATTAGGTTTCAATACATTGTAAGTATAGTTATTGCATGTCTTGTATGGTGATCACGTCTCGATAGTATTAAGAAAGAAAAGAAGCTAAGATATTGTCTATTTTATTGTCCAAAATGATTTAGCCCTGTTTGACACACATTCTTTCAAGACTCATTTTCAATCACACATTTTTCGATAAAATAATATTTTCGATCACATCAATAATTTTTCCTTACTTTTTAACCACATATTTCCTATCATATCACAATTTAAAATACATTCCTTCCTCAATAATATCCATCACACACACCCTTAATACTATGTACCAAACATGCACTTAAGAGAATTATTCGGAAACAGCATTAATGGAAACTCCCATCATCTGCCAATATCTTCTCATCATTACCAACATTCACTGTCTTATGTTGCATAAGAAAGAAATTTTTTAAGTAAAAGTATTGATCTTATCACGTACAAAGTAGATTTTACTCATCAATGGTTGCCAGATTTCAATTATCTCTTTCAGTTCACCAACAGACTGACGAAGTCCAGCAAATGGTTTTTGAAGCATTTCATTTGAAGCAATTTCAGCATCAATAATGACATCAAGGATTTCCTTTAGCAACTTCAGTATCTCCTCAACCTTCTGATGGTACATCTGAACTGGTTCACATTCTATGTTCTCACAAGATGATAATTGGAAAAAACAAGAAATGCTGTTGAGAAGCGATTTAAGCAATGATATCTCCATCACCTGGTCCATCAAAACAAGTACTCTCAATAAAGCAATCTTGGAAGATATATTTAGTGGATATTAGTACAGAAGGTACATGGGAGTTGCGAACACAGAGGCAAAGTGATTACTTCAAATCAATAGAAGCATCCATCTGGAAGGTTCCAGGATAAAGCACTAAAATTTAATATAGGAGACAGGATATTGAGATGTCATGAGCTAAGCTGTCTAAGAAAAAATCTTAGGAAATTTGTATTATAATGAAAATAAGCATAGTAACACATCTTTTTCTAATTAAGGGATCTCCAATATTCCATCAATACATTTGGGGAATGTAGTTAATAAAAACCAGTTTGATAAGCACAAGCGTCCTTGAAATTTAAACAAAAGTGAGTCAGTCACGTCATTGGATGGCTCATTTGAATCAAGGAAAGAAAGCCATATAAAATACACATATAGACAAAAAAGAATGAATCCGATGTATAATAAACGGTGGTAATTCCATTTTATTGAGGAGAAACGAACAAAATTAATATCTTCTTTGCTCAAAAAAGATTATCAATCACCCACACACTAGTCAATACTTCATATTGAATGAACTTACCGAATTGAGGAAAAATGGATAATTACATTTATTTTCCATCAAAAATAACAATTCCTTTTCCTAGGAAATAATACACATGCAAACAAGCTAACAGAGCCCACTTCAAATTAATTAAATAAAATCGTTCAAATCATTCAGCAAATTAATTATGATGCAAAGCAACCAAAGCATATAATAAATGAAAACAAAAGCAGTACAAGAAATTTATAAAAAAGGAAAGTGACTTCTGACAGTAACAGATCTAGTTACATATCACACGACTCAAAGTATTTTGCCACATTGTTGATATGAGAATCTGCCCATCAAGTTTGCACTATACTTGATTTGGGTGTATGGAGAATTAGCTCATGCACATAAGAAACAGCTCATGTGTTTCTAGTAACTTGATTAGTCATCCAGAGTTGTAGTACATTGGCATCCATAGCATGTGATGACGACTAAAATGAGATTTTGGGTTTAACATACTAGTGTGTTCCACAAGAAGGGATATATTAAAAAGGACATAGTGAGAAAACCCTTTTTATAAATTACTAACATTTGGGACGGTTTTCTCCCAATTACTATATTATGTATGTCTTTAATCTTGATAGAAAGATTAATGATTACGGGATATCAACCAATGAGAGACCTTATTGATGGTCAATACTCCCAATATCTTGAGTAATTATTCTTTACAGTAGTAGGAGTATACTTTTATAATACAGATACCAATATCTCTTAGAGAAACATTATATCCCTTGAGATAGTTTGATCGTAGTGTTAATGAAATTTATGTTTTTAGAAAGTATAATAAAACGTTTTACTAGAATTTATTACTCAAGACATATATCTAAAATTGAATATAAAATATAGATATGCGATACCGGTAATCAAACAAGATTAATGATTCAAGAAATGCTGAAATGTTAAGATGTAATCTAAGAGGTTGATAGTACATACTCCTCTAGGTTAAGGATATCGGGCAACTAAAAATGATTACTAGGTCAAGGACATACCTATTTACATTGCTTTAATATAATTTTCATAAAATCGAACAGTGCACACATATTTCTCTAGAGGTAAATATATAATTGATAAGAACTTCATGAATCACAATGAGATTGCACGTGTTCACAAAAACATAATAGAGCTAGGATTTTATGTGGGTCCTAGGGTTACCAGCCTACAACCTTGATCTCCTGCCCCTAGTCGGCAAGAGATAAAATTTCCACCGCAGACTTAGCACGCTCGTCAGTGGTGCCTTCAATTTTTTTTTTTTNAGTACATACTCCTCTAGGTTAAGGATATCGGGCAACTAAAAATGATTACTAGGTCAAGGACATACCTATTTACATTGCTTTAATATAATTTTCATAAAATCGAACAGTGCACACATATTTCTCTAGAGGTAAATATATAATTGATAAGAACTTCATGAATCACAATGAGATTGCACGTGTTCACAAAAACATAATAGAGCTAGGATTTTATGTGGGTCCTAGGGTTACCAGCCTACAACCTTGATCTCCTGCCCCTAGTCGGCAAGAGATAAAATTTCCACCGCAGACTTAGCACGCTCGTCAGTGGTGCCTTCAATTTTTTTTTTTTTACTTTTTCCCACAGGTCCCCTTTTATCATCCACCCTTTTAATTGCCACCCAACCCAATAACATTTAACTCACCCAACCTCAGTAGCTTTTTACCCACCCCAATAACGTGACAATAATTCATGCAATTTTAATTTGAAAAATCAATGATTTTTCATGTCTTTGTCTCAATTTTCGAGGTCATTACAGGATATCCAACGAAGTCGAAACATTGCATTCTTAATATCATTTCAAAGTTCTCATGACTTAGTTTCCGCATCGTTAACGGCTCGCGAAATGGCTCGAAGCAAAAGTTACATCGCGTCAAAGTAGGTCGTTCCAAACTAGTATTTCAAGTGTTTTGTTCGTAGGCTAGCCAATCCACAAATCGTCTATGTCATCTCGAAGCTCGTCTTGAGAACTACATCGTAGACATATCGAATTGTCTTGAAAATAGTTAAAACGAACGTCTTAAAAAGATGCACCAAACTCGCTTTTTCTTAAAAAATTTCAATTATTTCATTAACGTTTATTATTTTTGTGCGACAAATTTCTCAATATAATTTATATCATTTTATTGGGGAATTTTTACAAGTGGTATGGTGTCCAAAATCTTGACAAGTTATTTGTACAAGTTTCATACATATGAATCTGGGAATAAATTTTAGTTATACAAGT
>CAIGRL010285219.1:0-15704 GCA_903798325.1 Fraxinus xanthoxyloides
AACAAAAGATGTACAAACGATAAGATCTAAGGACCTAATGCTAGAGACTCAAAATGAATCAAAACATAAGGATACAATGAAAACATGACTTTAGACACGTATTTTGATTTGTCTTGCTATGTTATCAACATGTGGTCAGATTTTTAAAATCTTCCTATTTCACTCTATCCAAATGTAGTAAACGGTGCAAGCAAGCACAATTCTCTTGGCTTTGCTTTGCCAAGATGTCCCTCGGGCTTCCTTTTTAATCCACTTCAAAGTGCTAGCTAGTGTAGACATGACTCGTCTCATTCCCAGCCATTTTCGGATCTGCTCCTATGTTTCCTTGCTGAAAGGGCAGTCAAAAAACAGGTGCTGGCCAGATTCTTCGTTAAGTCCACAGAAAACACAGCTTCGATCTATCTCCAAATGTTGTAATTTATCCTTGGTAAGTAGCCTAGACTTGGCACTTAGCCAAAGTATAAATGAGTGCTTCAGTGTGATACACGGCTTCCAAACATCTGCTGCCCAACTTTTGTTAGTTCCCTTCTGCCTGAAATACTCATATGACTTATACATAATCAGTCTGCCCTTGGTACTCTAGTCCGCTGGTCGCTGAATGGCAGCCTGCACATTGCCCTCTTTTTGGATAAACAATCCCCGAATTGTCAACAACTTCTTTATCAATGGAGAGTCATCCTTTTTAGGCATCCACTCCCAAATGGTTCCGTCTCTCAAGTATACATGATTGACCCAATGTACCCAAAGAGCGTTTTTCTTGTCTTGAATATTCCAAACTACCTTGGTTAGCAATGCATTATTTCAACACTTTGTATCGAAATCCCAATCCTCCCTCACTTTTGGGGAAACAAACATCCTTCCAAGCTACTAGCGGTCTTTTAGATTTCCAAAGAAAATTCTTGCAAAGCTGAACAATTCTTGATGTCATCGTTGCCGGAATCAGAAAGATGGATAACCAAAAGCATTCAACTCCTTGTGAGACTGCCCTAACCAATTCGGCCCTCTTGGCATAGGATAATGAGGCGTGTGTCCATGCATTAATGTATGCCGCAATCTTGTCCAAGAACGGGGCATAGTGATTAACTCTCAACTTTTGTGCCGCGAGTGTAATCCCCAAGTATCTAAATGGCATTGTTCCCTTGGGCTTGCCTTTAACCTCCTGGATTTCATCCAAATCTGCCCCATGAATACCAGCCGTGTAAAGATTTGATCTGTTCAAGTTCACTCAATCCGAAGCAATTACTGAACTTGGATGGTAATTAAAATCACTATTGGTAGTAGCCGTTTTCAATGATCTTGATAGATATTCAAGACAAATCACGAATAGAAATGGCGTCAGGGGTCTCCTTGCCTTAATCCTCTTTTACCCTTGAATCCATGCAAGCAACCATCAAGTGCAATAGAGTATGAAAGGGAATATATACATAACATCACCCACCGAATGAATCTCGTTGGAAATCACATTCCCTCCAAAACCAATTTCAAGAAGCTCCATTCATTGGAGTCATACGCCTTCCAAAGATCAATTTTTTAAGTATCCATCTCAGTGAAACTCTCTTCCTACAATATTGCTTCAATAATTCTTGAGCAAGGTGGACATTTTCAATCAAACTCCTATCCTTCACAAATGCGGCTTGTGATTGATCGATAATGGTCCCAATATCAGTGCTAATCTATTGGAGAGGACCTTAATAATAACCTTATAAGTGACATTGCAACATGAGATAGGTCTATAATCACCAATGGTAGATGCATGTCTGCCTTTGGGAATTAAGGCAACGACGGTTGTGATTAATTTCTTCAAGCAACGAGCTAGACTCAAAAAATTCAGCTATAGCCTGCACAAAATCAACCCCAGTTGTACTCCATTCTTTCTTGAAGAAACATGATATGTATCCGTTTGGACCCGGTGATTTATCCTCTCCGATATCGAACAAGGCTGCCTTTATTTCTTGTACTGTAACATCCATGCTGAGAGCATTTGCATGCTCCAATGAGAGTAGTGGCCCCTCCTCGAAAATTTAGGATCAATGGATTGTTTTGTCAAGTTATTGGAAAGCTGACGTGGATGATTGTGTTCATCTCTCTGGTTAACTTGACATTTTCAGTTCAGCTAGTGAGAAGGAATTCAACTGTCTTGTTGAATGGATTGAACTGCTGAAAAAGTTGTCATGTTTCCCTTGTGCTGTTGTGCTGTCTTCCTGCAATAGTTTGTTGGTTCTAGCTTGGGAAAATTAGGAACAAGCACAAAACTTGGTTTTAGCTGCACACGTGTTTGGCAGATTTTCATATGAAGTTATAATTGTAGTGTTTGCATTGACAGGTGAAGCATCAGTACAGGATTGCGCCAAATTCAATGTCTTCCGATGCACGGAAAGTTGCTTCCATGTATCTTCCAGATGGTACAAAGAATAATCCAGCCAAAGTCATCAGAATTCTTACTAAAGCCCAAGTTGATGCTGAGCTAGAGCAGATGAAGAGCATGACTGCCCAAGAGGCAGCTGCAGCTGCTGCACAAGCAGTCGCAGAGGCAGAAGCTGCAATTGCAGAAGCTGAGGCGGCAGCAAGGGAAGCAGAGGAGGCGGAAGCTGAGGCGGAAGCTGCTCAGTGTTTTGCTGAGGCTGCTATGAAGGCATTGAAATGCAATACTATCCGATGTTGGTAAAGTCAATCCTTGAGTTTCGAGAATCTGCATATGGTACCTCTTACTGCACTAGTGCTTAACCATTACATGCACGACTTTAGGATCTATTTTGCATCCAGTCCAGATTGCAGATGAGCAATTGCTTCTTTTACCAGATCTCTGACCACCCCGTCTTCTGATAATGTTTTACTAGTTTTAGCCCTTTGCTTGATATTCCTTTTAACTTATCTTTTTCCTGTTATGTACCACTAACCTTTCCTAGAAAATTTTCTTAGGCTTTTAGAGTTTGTAGATGGCCATTTTGGGAATTTCAACTGAGCAAATTTTGTCTTCATTTGCCAATTATCCTCTTATAATTACGTGTATGCAGATCTGCAGATGGCCACCACCTCTCATTGCATCTCTGGATCTTGACAGTGCGCTGGCTAATCGTTTGCAAGCAAGTCAAGTCTTTATGATGTAGATATGGATATTTGTGTAAATCTGGAATTTTGTCAATAGAACAGTTTCTGAATTTTATCGGTTTTAATTTTGAACTGAACTTAAAAGGAGAGTAGCTTGAGAACCATAAAGAACTTCTGAGTTAAACTGCATTATAGATGGTGCTAAATATTGGTTTTAAATTGTGGCTTGTGCTAAATTTTTGGGTCCAATTTTCCCTCAGGGGCAGTTATGTTCTTCCTCCTCTTTTTAAAGTTCCTAGTTACAAGCTTGAAGGTTTTATTGATATATTGGTACCAGAAGTTGATTTCTTGCTTGTATACCAGCTGATGAAATGAGTTACGGATCAATGTGGCATGCTTTGAGTTCTGCCTTGGCATATTCTCTCTGCAGGTGTTGATTCGCACTAATCTTGTCCCCCAATGTCTTATTATCATAGTTTTAAAAGGGTAAGGCGTGGTGAGACAGATAGGTCAATTCTCAAATATTGTTAGTTATGGCTTTTGTTCATGCAAAACCCGTAAGTGTAAGGGATCGTTGACAAGTAATACGTAATGAGTTAAGAATTATTGTCCCACAGAGAATAAGTTTCAATCAAGTGTATTAGTTTTTATTGAGATTCAAAGTGAGTAAACAAAATATAATTATGAGTGATAATTGTTATAAATTATTCTACGAAAGGTTGTAAAATTCAAGTTTTGTATTTATATGGAACAAATGTATTGGATAACAAATTAACCTATTATTATCTATTTCAATTCTCAATTATGTAGCTTTTTTATTCGTGCATTCTTGATAATTGATAAATTTAAGACACATTAAATATATTCTAATCACGATCGAATCTATCTTTAGTCCGAATTAGAATGAATAAAACGCATTAAAGTTTAGATTATCTAAAAAATTATATACGTTATAAATATTATTCATAATATATATTGCACGCATGTTAATCAAGCAATGTTTTGAACCTATTGAAAGCCTCCAATCACTATAACAAGCAACTATATATTTAATTGGTGATCAAGCAATTAAATAATAAAATTATGCATGCAAGATTAATCAAAAAGAAAAAGAAATTACCTAACTACTTGTCTTTAATTAAAAATAAATAATAACATATTTCATCTTCATCCAATACATGAAAATAATTAACCTAGCATAATGTTATGTAAATTTCACAAATAGATTTAGAAAAACATCAATTGGAATGAAAAACAATGAATGTAAAGAGAAAAATCAATTTCTACTTATTTCTTCAACCCGAATTTTGAATCTTCAATATCTTGTGATAATCGCCTTTGAATCTTGTGCTAGCATTTTTCTTGTGGTGAAAAATAGGATTTGATATGTTCCGCGTTGTTCACGCCGCTCACCTCCCAGGACTAAAAATGGCCTGTTCTTGCACGTCGTATAGTTCCTTGCGCAAGCGCCATTCATTGATTTTGTTCTAGGTGGATGAAATTCATGCCCGTGCGCGCGCGAGAGAAAAGCGCATGTTTGTCTCTGAACAACTTTCGATATTTTGAACATAACTTTCTTTACAGGTATTCGATTGAACTGATTCAAAATGAGTTGGAAGGATAATTCAAAGGGATACAATTCTTCTTGAAATACAATTTTTCCAGTTTGAAAGTTTGCTATCCGAAAAATGGGTCTCAAGTTGAGACTAAAAATCCATAACATAACTTCTTCGACTAGAAATTGATTTGTGAAAATACTTCTACTATATTTCACTCATTTGACCTCCAATTGCATCTATATGATCTTTAGTCATCGTTTTGTGCTCCGAATCAACTATTGGATGTACACTTTGATCCCCAAACTTTGGATTTCCTTTGTTTTCTCACGTTTTTGATTCCTTTCTTCCACTTCACCAATTTGCATTGGGTTTAACCTAACAAATATAATTAACACAAAATTAAGCTATAACTCATCAAATCACTAACAAATACTAATTTAATGGCCTAGATAAGTGTACAAAATGCATTTATCAGCTTTACTTAGACGTAAAATTTCATTTCTTATTTTTATTATTGTTATTTTATTTATTCCATGACCATTAAATAAATAAAATATATATAGCAAACAACTACAACTGGAAATATTATATATTTTTAATAACTTTTACCCCCGTAAATTTTTCTAAATTTTAGAAAATTGCAAGTCCATGACTTTTTCCCACAAGAAATTGAGTCTAGGCCATCCAAAAAATAGTTGGAAAAAATAAAACGAAAAAAGGTCTTGCCTTTTGGCGCCTGAAAACTGTCTAGGCTTGTGTAGGCCTATTAGACGGTCAAAAGAGGAGTTAACCGTCTTTTTCTTGTTCGTTCTAAAAATGCATTGCGTTCGGGTGATCTTTTTCATACCTTTTAGAACATTTCTTACTATTGCGAACATAGCCACCGTTTGAGCTCCATTATTCCAAATTATAATGAGAATAGTAATTTTTTGAAGAATGTGTCGTTAAAGAAAAAGGAAAGAAATTTTAGATTTACGTGTAATATTTATTGGAAAATGTATAGTTGATAAGAAGAGAGACAAATGAATTTTAATTTAATGAGGACCAAACACGGACATAATATCTATTTCTTGATTTTGTCAGTATCAAAATTTAAGACACGATTATATACAACTTGTTAGAAAGATACATTTCTCTTTTTCATTTCCTTCCAAGTCTCCAGTATTTCATATGCAGAAGGGACGCCTTCATGTTGTGAATCATCGCTTTCATCAGATGAAATATCAGGATTGAAATCCAACGTATCAAACTCATCATCTGAGAATCCATATTCGTCATCAACCTCTCTTTGAACATTAAAAGATGCTGTAGTGCTAGATCCCAAATCACAGTCAAAGTTTTCAATGAGTCTGGTCAGTCTAGCCGCCCCATCTCTTTCACGACTGACGTCAAAAGACCCAGGCACCATCTCTCGACCATTTTCTTCCCCTACTGTGTCGTTACTAGTGTGATCACTACATGCCATGCTTACAACGTCATCTTCAACCACTGGAAGAATCCTATGGGCGTTGAAACCAGAAGCTATCGATGAGTCTTTTGCATCACACGATCCACAGAGAACTTGCAATGCTCTTGACAAATTTAAGACAGTCGACTCTTTAACTAAATCACGACTCATAAGCGTGTCCAATAATTCTTTCAAATTATCCTGAGTAATTTTGTCCTCGTTTATCTCAAAGAACTCAATCCATTGTTGTTCTCCAACTATATATGGTGCATAAGCCGTTGTGTTGATAATTCTGACAGCTCTTTCGTAGTCCTGTTGAGAGGTGGCTTGACAGACCATTTCCATGAAGAATGACAATGGAGGTATTTCACCAGCTTCTAAAATCATGTCAAAAGCATGTTCCAATAAATGCCACTGCATCGAAAAAGAGACACATAAGAATTTTCAACTTTCAACTTAGTTGGAACAACTAATAATAACATTGAGAAATATGGAGAAATCAGTTTTAGTAAAAAGGGTGAATCTGAGGGATTTTACCTTTCCTGCTCGGGATGCTTCCACTAATAGCATAGCATGTTTACTACTGAAAAGTTGATAACCGGAAAGGATCATTTTCTTGTACACATATTCAAAGTACTCCCACTGAAGCGCGCTAGCAGACGCCTCAAGCATTGAACTGAAAGTATATGCATCTGGCTTTGGGGACGAATGTTGACCATTTTCGTTAATTTCAGAACCTGAGTCCTGTTTCTTGGTCTCTTCAAATAATTCTTTAGCTTTAAGAAACATGTCATTCTGACCATAAACTTTCAGCATGGCATTTATGATACCAATGTCTGGAGCCACAAGGGTTCTGCAGTGCTCAAATATGGATACACAATCACGAACATGCCCACCGTTCATGGAAGATAATATCATGCCAGTGAAGGTTACCACCAAAGGTCTCGTCTGATGAAGCTTTCTAAGCTTCTCAATCTGCAGGTATGTTTCACAAGAATGGATTTTCCAGTCTACCATAGTAAAAGCCTCCAGATACAATACGGTTATACATACATGCAACTTAACTTAAAAAATGGAGAGTGAACAACAAAAACAGAGGAAAGTTCCACGAATGGCCCATTCCCCTTCCTTTTGAAGGAAAATAGAAGGCTAACTTTGTAGTTTTTACTATCACAAGTTAATGTCACTGTCCAAAAGTAGGTATAATAAGGTTCTGCAGTATCATTAAATTAAAAAAAAAAATTAGAAATATAAATGATTTCCTACTAGAAGTAATTTTAGTACTTCCTTAGTTTCATTTCGCTATGTTATTCAAAATTGCTAGAGTTGGAAATGATTTGATTGATTGTTCACGATTATGATTCCTACAACAAACATGCCTCCCTGTGAACTGGCCGTACCCCAAACCGACAAAGGTGAACAAGTAGAGTATAGTGGGGCGCTTGAGAGAGCTATGTCGAAGGAACTTGGCAAAATGACCCTGTAACTTCGGGAGAAGGAGCGCTCTCCTATCTTTTGATTAGGAAAGCAACACATACCAGGGGATAGCGACTGTTTCTTACAAACACAGGACTCGGCTAAATGGTAACACGATGCATAGAGTTTGCCACCTGCTCGGTGCTGGAAGGTCGACAGTAAAATTAAAGCAGCCGTTACCTTGCATTGTTGAATAAAACATTTGAATGTTCTCTCAATGTTGAAATGTTGGTTATCCATGCCCCAATGAATTCAAGTCAACTCAAACAGAGAAATGTAGTCAAAGCAATTTTNCTCCTATCTTTTGATTAGGAAAGCAACACATACCAGGGGATAGCGACTGTTTCTTAAAAACACAGGACTCGGCTAAATGGTAACACGATGCATAGAGTTTGCCACCTGCTCGGTGCTGGAAGGTCGACAGTAAAATTAAAGCAGCCGTTACCTTGCATTGTTGAATAAAACATTTGAATGTTCTCTCAATGTTGAAATGTTGGTTATCCATGCCCCAATGAATTCAAGTCAACTCAAACAGAGAAATGTAGTCAAAGCAATTTTTACCCTTCTCAAATAAATCCCTGACTTTTTCTGTGATCTATATAGCAATATAACTGATTTCACCTCGACTAATATATATCCCTACTGTATGGACTGATTGCATGGATCATATCAGGCCATTTAGTCCCTAGTCAACTATGTTTTCAGTCAAACTAACACCCGTTCACGTTTTGCTTTAGTATTGGAATCCAAGTCAATATGTACAGTCTAAATGATAAATCCAAAGACAAGTATATAATGCTAACCTCCAAAATAGCTTCTTGCCACCTCCCATAGTAGCAAAGGCAGCAAGCGAGCTCATAGTATACACTTGCTGTTCCGACTACTCCCCTTCGTTCCATATCCCTGACTGCTCTAGCAGCTTCATCGACTTCACCTTCTTCCCAGAAGGCTTTGACAAGAACTAGGAATATGCAGATAACAGAGTTAGCAACCACAACAAAGCACTTGTTAGACGGGGGTGAGATGGAAATAGGAATACCTCTGTATGTTAGGGCTTTAAGAGCTTCCCCACTTCTTTTCATCTTCCCGTAAAATTCATGGACAAGGTCGTACTTTCCAGATTGCAGCATTACCTTTCAAAAGCACCTCTAGAAAGGCTCAGATACAAATATGCTTACAGTAAAAAATAAACTAATCACAGCATTCCATTTAAAACCTTGATATATTCTGTCAAATTAATGAAAAAAGTAAAAAGAAAGAAAATAGAGAAAATAAAACATGAATTGGGTTTTACTATAATCTCCTTATAGTTTAAAGTCAAAGTCAAACATTAATTTTAAGGACACATTCACAATTACTTCCCACTTATTATCCACACATTTCGTGGGACCCATTACTCTACATAATTTTTCCCAAAAAAGCTCTAAACTATGCACATCAGTATTTAATCAACACCAGTCTATCCCTGTGAAAATAGCTACGATAATTTTATACTCAACAGAATTTTGTTTTCACTAAGACATCATTGTGGTCAAATCCGCATTAAACTGATTTGCTACATATTCTTCGTACACGAACTTATTATGCCATTTGATTTTTCATAAAAAGTTACCTCCATTGCAAGCCCATAGGTTGCTCCATTAGGTCTAAGACCATTCTTTCTCAACTGCTCAAAAACCCAAGTCACTCCTTTCCATTGACAGGTAGGAACACATGCATTTAGAACCTAAAGAACCAATAAAACGTTATCAAGAAAATCAAAGTGACAAACAAAGTATGAGAAATCAAAGAAAACTGCAGAACTTTCTCACAGCATTAAATACAACAACATCCGGTTGAAGGACAGGATCCCAATTCTTGTATTTCACATTTTTTATCTTCTTTGGTTTTTCCTTCATGGATTCAATAACATTCATCAACTCCTTCAGAAAACCAGCTTGGCCCAGTGTGACAGCCAAACTATGATATGCAGCCATATCAGGATATATGTGTGCATCTCCCTACGCACGATTCAGGATTAAACTTTCATTCAATAATATATAAGGAGGGACCTTAACATTGAAAGCACAATATTCTGACGTAATTATTACTAGCATCAAATTGAAATTATTACTCGCATCAAATTAAATACTTGAAGAGCTTCACTAGGCTTCCTCGCTTTCCCAAGTATTGCCAACAGTTTTGTGTATACAAACCTAAAATGAACAAACATATACATAAATACAATATGAAAAACTGGAGTTGGTACACATCATAGACAGTGGCATCCAAGCAATTACCTTTAACAACAATGACATATTTGATAAGATGGACTCGACTTTGTAATGAACATTATTATTGAAGAGGAAACATAACAAGTCCAGTACTACATACTAAACCTGCACGTATGTATTACCTGCTTTTGTAGCATCGGTGCTCCTTTGAACTGTACACCCAATCCACAACAGACAGAGCATGCCTCCATTGCCCTCTACTCCCAAGCCCTGCTACAATCTTTAACATTTGTCCTTCAGTAAACTGCAGTTCAGATTGTCTCATCATCCTCGAAAACTTCCAATCCCTCACACTCAGCTCTGTTACACTTAATCTTCAACAACACAATTTCACATACAATCAAAACTGCAGTAACAATTACAGAAATACAAAGAGCCCACACATACATGAACAATTAAGAGTACCTATCCACAAGAAACTTAATAGTTTCAGCTTCGACTCTCCGCTTCGGTGGGACCCACTTCTGCTCGTTCTCAAATCTTTCTTCTGCAAATTCAATATCGTTATCCAAGAGCCAAGAAAATTTATCCCTATCCTTCTCAATTATATCACTCAGCTCTCTCAAATGTTCAGGCCTCAACTTCTCTCCACTATATTGCGTGTTCTCACTTGCAAGCTCTCTCAATTGAAGCCTCTCCAGACTCTCCCAAGGCCTCCCCACCATTTTCTTGTCCTCAACTTTGATATTTTTTATAGCTTTGGTGAATCTTTTATATTCACACTTTATGGTCTGAAAATGGGAATCTTCTGAAATTTCCAGTTTTTGAGAATCTGTGAGGGGTGGCGGCTGTTTGGAGGTTTGTTTGGCGAGACGGCGGTTGGATTTTTGAAGCTCTTTTTTACGGAGATTGTGGAGGATTCTTGGGGTTGGTTGGACGCCATTTCTCAGGAGATTTTGTTTGATTTTCTGAAGGTTCAATTGGGGTGGCGGAGTGGGGAGGCTCGAAGGTCCAGTTGCGGCTTCCATGGCTGAGAGAAACAGAGGTGGATTTTGAACAGTGAAGATATATATTTTTTTAAATAAAATTAGAGATATATAATGGGCTATATAATATGGACTTGTTACTTGATATTATATTATGTAAATTTTGACGTGCATGTAATAATTATAAAATATATTAATGAAAACAAATGCTACATGTACATTACAATTTAAATAATGATTTACCAACAAATGATACATCGGAATTTAATTGAATTAAAATCTCATCAATTAAATAACTTCCTAACTTATATTTTGACGTCTCATCATTATGTAAAATATTCTGAAATAGTTATGTACAACCCAACTCAACTACATTTGTTCGATACACCACTGTCACTTTTCGTAGCATGTATACTTCGTTGATCCGTTCTATTAAAACAAATGAATATCTCTGATCGAGCTATATCGAAAAAGTACTTAAGACATATTCGTTGCTCAATGGATTGCTTTTATCACATATGAACATTAACTTCAATTTGTAATGGTCATGTGCCATTTCTTTCCCAGCCCGAGATTTGTAATACTTTATGTTGAAGTTGAACTCATTTTCGAGCTAGCACATGTTGAATCTTACTTCTCAAACAACTTGTATCCTTCATGCTCAATCAACAGTTGATAGATTATTCAACGCTAGACAATCTTACACACACCACAAGATATGTTTCTTTTAATATTGATGATGCTCACGAGCTAAACCTAATCTAAACCACTGAACACGGATTTCGAAAAGCGTGAGAAGGAACACTTTTTAAGAATTGGATTAACACCCATTAGTGGAAAAAGGGATACTATAAACAACCCAACACACCAAGGTTAATTGTAGTTAAACCTTGAACAGATACAAGTTAATTTACAATACTCAATCAACTTCGAGTGAAGCACAACGTAAATCAGCCATAATGATATCGTCAACCATCAGGAAAATTGTCTCTTAAATACTTTTTTTTGGAAACAAGTCAAAGAGTCCATAGATGTATCCTCAACTCTTCGATTTTGAATGCTTAACTAGCCAGTCAATGACCTGGTCGATGTTGGTCGAGTTCTTGCACGAGATCATAAAACAGCAGACCTCTCTATCACAGATAGATTTTAAATCCCTACACAACACAACACAACACAATGCCATGTCTCATTACCAAATGAAGCCACAGAAACAAAAACCCGTCACATGCACACACAAAAATGGAAAAAATGCACAATAACATAGAGCATGTTTGGCTAAGCCTAAATAAAAGTAAGCTTGCTTAATAGTAACTTTTGAAAATTTAGCCAAACATGTTTGTAGGCAGCTTTTTTTCCCCAAACATGTTAAAATTTATTTTAAAAGGCTGGTTCCTTCTTTTTGAGCTTAAAAACAAAGTTGATTTTCCTCCTTTAAAAAGTTATCTTGTTTCCTTTTTAGGCTTAGCTAAATATGCTCATAGACAGCACACAGGGGTCTTTAAGCCCCTAGTGACGAGTAGGAGAGAGCAAAAATTGAGTGTAGGAGTCTGAACCTACATTTGATCAGTCAAAGCCTGCTTAGATAGAGCTTGAGGCTTGTCGATCTTGTTTCCTAATACCAGCAAAGGAATACCACTGAGTGATGGTTTGCTCAGCAGATCATGGAGTTCACTTTTGGAGATGCTGACGTTGTCATGATCAGCAGCATCAACAACGTACCTGTATCAAATCAGATGACAAAAGACTAAAAAAATTATCACACATTAAATTTTAGACTTAACCATGTATAACTAGAATAATTGGATTTGAATGCGAAATATAAATGAATCCTTAATAAGAAGGAATCATTGCACTCCTGGGTGTTCTGTCTTGTGTTAAAACTTAATTCAGATTAAGTACATGTTTTATGAATGATGAAGCATGATCTAATAGAATTCCTAATCAGTTACTTTATTGTCCCAATGACATGCACAGTAGAGAATCTTGAATTTAACGAGATGCACATTTGGTGGAAATAGATAAGTCATTGAAAATCTCATCAAAGATTTGAGAGGAGGAGTGGGGGTGGGGGGATTATAAGCATACATTAATTATGTCGTTTAAACTACAGATAGAAAGCCAACAGAAAACAAAAATCTAAGCCATGTAAGCTGGAGTTAATTGCATACACAATAGCAGAAACTGCACGACAATATCGCTCCCACATGCTCCGAAATCTGGGTTGACCTCCAAGATCCCACAATTTTATTGTGACATTCCCTTTGGTGACCTTCCGCATATTAAATCCTACCTGAAGGATGAAAAAACATCTCTTGTAAATAACTAAATATGTAATCAACAATTAGCAAGATCTAAAGTAGTAGAGAAAGAAGAAAACTAACCGTAGGAATCATGTCTTCGCTATATCCACCAGTCTAAGAAAAACGAACAAAAACGTAAATGCAGTGTTTGACCAACTCATGATAAAGGGTAAGCAAATAGTTATCGATAGAGACGTGAAAAGATGATGAATAAAATATTGCATGCTTACAGCGACAACATTTACAAGTGAAGTTTTCCCAGCATTTTGAAGACCAATCAAAGAAAGCTCCATTTCTTGCTTGAAGAAAAGGCTGTACCATATAAACAATCGTGCAAGTCCATCAATTTGAAAATTTTCATTTAACAAGGAAACGGTACAGTTAACTTAGATATATTTGGTCGTGAATGCTTGAATGAACCACAAATTCCTCGAACTTAAAGCACTGCTTGTGTCTAGAACTCTAATGGACAATAACAAATAGACAACAAAAAATCACTAGTATTTTCACTAAGCCCGACGCGTAAGATAATTAACTTCCAAATGCTGTTCGCTCAATCGTCTTTGCTGGAATTGCATACAGTAAAAAAACTTTTGAAGTGAGATATATGAGATTAGGAAAGAAAAAAAAAAAACTTTAAAAATGAATAAAAGACTTTATTATAACATTATTGACTGATGTCCATAGTCCATAAGCACCTAACACACATTTATTCCTATTTATAATAAAATAAGTTCAACAACTCTCCATTATTATTGTAGCTAGTGTTTATTCAAAAAATAGATAACTAATATAAAATAACAAATTAACAACTTTTCAATTGTAATTTGGTTTGAATTTGACAATCTTATCCCTAAAAGATTTTCTGATCTTCTTATCACTCCTTTGATCCTCATCATTTTTGTTGCCAAATTCTGTGACATTTCTAACATCCTCCCGCATGTATTAGGGTTGAAAGCACAGTTTGATTAAAAAAACTGAGAGCTGCTATGGAAATCGGCTTGATGAAGAAGTCAACAATGAATTTTATCTTTATTCTTGCAAAGATATGCCACCCGTGTATATAAACATTTCCAAGTGCTTTCCATACTACATGGGTTGTGTCTAAGCCTCTAACGAGTCTGAGGGTTTTCTCCACACTGTTGCGATGATCCAACCATGAATGAAAGGATCGAACTTTCACCCGTCAATGAATTCATTAGTTAATGGCGCGAATTTTTTATTTTTTTATATTTTGGATTGATTTAATGTGATGTATTTGGTGGGACAAGGTCTTCATTGGTAAAATGATCAACCTATTCTTGAACTCATTTGTCAATTTTTGTATGAAATTTTCTATTTCTGTTGTTTTGTTTGGATTTGGTGGGATGTATTTCATGGAAGAGAATTAATGAGAGATGAGTGCAAAGAAGTTGTCAACATTTACGGATAGTAAAGTGATAGTGGAAGAGAAAAATTGGTATGCCGAGTGCTAACAATGGATCTGATACCAAATTTATAAAAATTCATATAACAAACTTAGCGGGTAAAAGGAAACAAGAACTATGCACAGACTATGGTACTTAAGTATATTAAGCAAAACTTTAACTATTTACAAGAATCTTGCATATTGCAGTAAGAAACGGTTAAAAAGACAGTCAAACTAGTAAATGTAATGTAGTTTGCACTCTTATTTGGAGGTGCAGGTGAAGAAAAAGGAAATATACTTCACAAAAGCAAGGGTAACAGAAATTACCCTGTGGTAGATGACCATAATCTAGAATAGGAAATGTGCATTTAGGGCTTTTCATTGAGAAAAAAATTAACCAATGAGAAGCAAAAAAATGGTGAGAAATTTGCCCAATGAACTCCAAATAAAATTATGATTATATCTGAAATATGAATAAAGAAAATGAATTACTAAAGGTACACGGTTTACCGTGACACAAATTCAGCTAACAATGATAATAATCGGGTAAATTCGATGACTATATATTCCAACGAAACAAAACTGACTTCCTGTACCAGCCTATCTAACAAAATAATCCTAAACCTTCACTTCTAATTTTAATAATTGTATCCCAGCAACTTTGTATAGGGTAATCTACACGAGTTTCCATACGAACTTAATAGTAATCCCAATAGAGTAGATGTCAAAACATAAAGATACAAAATTTTCAATCAGCGCAACAATTTAACAATATAAGGCATAATTTCAACAAATCGGAAAACCTCCAAACAACCGCATAAACTAGATCCAGGAGCAAATAAAAATGCAAAAATCGAACCCAAAAAACCCAATCGAAAATACATATAAAATACGAACCTTCTAAGCCAATTGAGAAAAGCTTCCCAGAGACCCATTAGTGACTCGAAAACGAGACAGATCTCTTCTCTGTCTTCTCTCAATGAACTTTTTTTTCTCTAGTCACTGGCTACTGTGCATTGATTGATGAATATCGAAGGTAGGTAAATAAAGGAGTTTGTGATTGTGTGTACAAGAATTAGACCAGAAAAGACGATTGATTACCGTAGGAGACAATTTTGGAATGTCATTATTGTCCCCCGGAATACGACAAAATCTACGGTATGGGCCAGGTAGGTTTCGGATTCATTGAATACGTGAGAAATCTGTGGACGGTGAAGCGCGCCTGTAAGGAGTACCCTAGTGGCTCATTTTAATTGGCTGAGCT
>CAIGRL010285231.1:1388-11408 GCA_903798325.1 Fraxinus xanthoxyloides
GGAATGAATTTTGAAATAGTTATTTTCGAAGAATTTGTAGTTAAAAAGTAGAAAAAGTTTGGAGTTTACGTACAAAATATTTTATAGTGCTGAATGTGGGGTTGAAATGAGTTTGAGAAAAAGAGAGTTATATTTTAATGGTTGTCAAACAAGGGCATAACATTTATGCATAATATTTCAAGGGTTTGTCATATTTAGCCTTTTTTGGAAGAGATTTTCTTCAAAAATCATTTTACCCCAAACTCATTACCTACCACACCTCTGAAAAAAATCATTTTTCACATGGAAAAATCGCTCCCAAATGAACCCTTAAAATCTTTACTAGAAAAAAACTTGGCTTACCATTTTGTGCTAGATGGCAAATAGCAAGTTCAATGTGACGTCGTGTTGAAGTACTGGTAGTATTGCCATTGGCAACCAACCATGACAAGGCACCATCTTCCATTAGAAGAGAACGGCCTCTCCAATATCCTGAAGTAAAACATTTCAGATGCATGTCCCAGAACAAAAATGAGACGAATAACTAGGTGAGATAGGAATATATATTCATCTACACCTTGAATAATTCTCCGAGATTCACATTTTGCAAAATTTGCCAAGCCCCTGGCTACCTGAGCAACAACATCAGTGCTCCCGGTTCTAGCCATTCCCAGGAGAGCTTTGATGGCTCCATCTTCTTTCAGCATCACATGTAATTTATCTGTCAAGAAACAAGTACCTCAACATCAATATACACAAGTCTCATTAGGATCAGTTAATTGTATGTTAGATTGGGCGGATTGAATAACACTAGACAATACTAAGAAAAAAAAAAAAAGAAGCTAAAAACTCGTACGTTATACGGTCTTATCTAATACCGCATATCAAACTTTCAATAAGAGTACCTTGTATTCATGAAACTCTTCAACTATATATAGCAGAAAAGACGTTAATGCTCATTACTTGAGAGGTAATAGCTCTTTTTTCCAGTGTGATTACAAATTTAGACCTTGTTTGATAAAAAAAATTTGAGAAGTGATTTTCCCTACACTCATTTTCCAAGTTTTCCCATATCCTTTCCCTACGTTTTAACCACACAATCTTTTTTAAAAAAAAATCACTTTTCAGAAAAGTTTTATCAAACAAGGGCTTAGTTCTTTATACAATCTCAAGTCATATGATCATTCCATTAGAATAATTCATATAATGTTTCTATATATCTAATATCTTAAGAATTCTATAACTAACATAACTGCAGAACAAGATAAATTAAAAAGTTCGGGTAATCCATTGTGATCAGGAAAAATACAAAGAAAATCAATCATGGTTAACCAAGTTTCTAGATGATCTGACAACAAATCCAGCTCAAGCTTACCATTTCCGCACAAATTTGCAATTGCTCCAGCTACCATGCGAAGAGTTTGAGGATCGTCTGTCTTAGAAGCTATATTAGCGAGTAATTGAGGACCTCCTTTGCTTGTTATCAAACCTTGATTCATCTCTGTAGAACAAAAAAATCTAACCTTAAGAAAAAAACCTATATTTGAAAGTTTTATTTGTTAAATTTGTTGTGCCAACTAATCTTAAAGCTTAAGATTTTAGAGAGAACAAATTTATTTATTTAAATTTAGCCTTGAGCACGCTCACATATAAGCCAATTTTTTTTTTTTTTTTCCCATCAAAGCCTCACATGTGCATAGCTTTCATAAATGGGGCGGTGGTGAAACTCGAATCCAAAACCTTTGACTGCTTTAATACCATGTTGAAGTGTCTCATCTAAAGCTGAAGTTGGTGATTACCTATTTAAATTTAGTCTTCAGCTAAATTCTCACTTTAGAAGAACCTAATCTCATGTGAAGTGGAGAGCAATTTTCGCTACTAAAAGTTACAGCATTGGGACCAAAACTTCTGTTTTGATTTTCACATTTATAACCATCTATATTTCTTGTATTGATTGATATAGCAACAGAGATAAGTACCATTCATTGCCAAATTAGCAATGGCGCCAGAAGCAACTCGGAGTGCTGTTGGGTTTTGAGATGATTCCAGCAATGCGAGCAGTGCATCTAGACCACCTTCCTGCACAATTTTCTCTTGATTGATATCTGCAATCAGAACTAATTTTTTTAGAAAGAGATTTAAGTCAGCAGGATTACCAATTTATTTTATCTACTAGCTATTTGCTATAAGAAAATTAATACTGAAGGTACTAATTCATAATATTGTTTCAGTAATAACATTTTAACAAGGAATTTGATGAATATATCACCTCACTGGAGCAAATAATTCAAACAATTTTTTGAAAATTCATATAGCTTTCTATATAAAAAACCAATTAGTTTACAGGGATCTTGAGTATCCAGCTTTATCATCTTTAGCTTCTAAAAGACGAAAGAAACAAGTTTGCATTTCGCTTCTGTTCACAGCTCTTCTAATCTGACCATTTTTCTAGTCCTAACATACCCTAAGTGATAGGGAAAAAAAATGGTAGTTCATTAACTACTTTGAATTGTTACACTAACTACAACAAATAGTCTCGCTAAGCGAAAATGGTTCAAACAGGAAGACATGAAGAATATAACGTTAAATGCTCAAATTCAGTTGCTTCTTTTCAATGTCAAAGCCTTATCTTTTTAACATATTGCAATACATTATATGTATCAAAGGTTTCAAATGCTTTGGCATTCAACAAGGTGCAGAGCCAAGAGAAAATGTTGAAGTTCCAAGATAAGGCACATTTCTTTACATACCTTCAGCAGCAAGATTTGCCACAACTTTCACGGCATGGATTTGGACATCTGTATCTCTAGATGTTAACAGAGATAATATTTTAGGGATCCCAACTGAATTCACAGAAAAAAAGGATCCGTCATTAGAAGAACTATAAGGTCTTACAACAGTTATAACAACAATTTATTCCTTTAAAATATGTCAACGGCTTGTACAACCAAGTTTCTACTAGCCTTGACACTTGAGAGACCCACGTGACTGATACATTTATGGTACGTTTGGTAGGGTGTATTGGACAGGATTTGGAAAAAGAGAAGTTCGAATCTTGTCCAATGTCCAGTGCAGTACTGGCCAATACTACATATAGAACGCGTCCTATTGCATATTTGGTAAGGTGGATTAGACACTTAAGAAAAAAAAATTGTCAATTGTACCAATGCTCCATACTTAACATATCCTTAACACTCTAGATGCCTTAAAAAATCCATACCACTGGAATTAGCAAACCAATATCAACCACGACAATGCAAAAAAAATAAAAAAACCAAAAAACTTGCCTTCTTCACATATCTTTGCAATTGTGCTCTTATGACCACCGGTGATAGAATCTCTTGATTGGCTTGGCACGTGCAAACCTTGTTCATTGCGGAAGGCTGAACTCCCTTTGCTTATTTCCTGCATGTACGGTTTTTTTTCCTGTAAAAGGTCAGGAAATAAAATCTCAGAACACAGATAAGTATCAGAACAAACATGATGATTGATAAGATACAGAAACCATATAATATTCACCTCAATGGCGTCTTCACTTTCAGGAACAATCTTCTTTATGTTAAGCAGCTCATTTTCAGCTTGCTTTCGTCGCTTTTCTTCAACTTGAAGGTTTTGTCTCACTGTATGAAGTTCATCGCTAAGTCCTTCCTAATAATTCATTAAAAAAAAAAATTAACTATTTTCTGACTCATCTTTGTTGTGTCTGTGACAGGAGAAGCAAACTTGAAAGTTGGACACACTAGTAGAGACACCTCAAAGTAAACTTCATGACCATAGCAAAAACCATACTGTTGAGTTTTGGTGCACTAAATATACCTTCTTTAATTGCAGATTCTTATATTCCATATTTAACTGCTGAAGTTCATAGACAGCGGCTTCATGCAGCTCATGCATTTCGTCTAACCTCATTCTAAGCTCTAAAATCTCTTTTTCTTCATAGATCTATAATTGGGAAAAAGGAAAATAAGAAAAGCACATGGATAATCAAGAGACAACAATTAGAACTTAAATGACAATGCAATATACAATTATAAAATTAAAGAAAAAATAATATAAGTAAGAAAATTTCAGCAGGATATGCCGATTTTTTATTTTCCTGTTAGAGATAGTACATCAACTTCACCTTAACTGCATTTTGATTATCATTTAGAAGCTCTTTTGTAGAACGCAGTTGTTCTTCAACCCCATCAAAATGAGCACGTTCATCTTCTAGTTGCTGATTTAACTCTGTTATTCTCTCCTCATACATCCTAGTAGTCTCTGCAAGTGCCCTCTGATATCCAGCATTTTCCATCTAATTCATTTATTAAGAGGAAATAGCACCATGCTATTAGATATCTGATAAAACTAGGATAAAAAACTAGATGCTTCATAAAATCATGTGTCGTATGATCGATAGACAGCGAAAGGCAACTGATTGATGGAATAGAAGCTATCATTAGCTTCAACAAGAAAAATTAATCTTTGAAAAGATTCAAGTCATACAAAAATTGAGAAATCTACTCAACGCAGATTGGGAGAATCAACAACTCAAACAAATTAAATCATATCTTTTCAATGCTTTAGAATATAAATGGTGGTCAACCTGCAATGACTTTTCAGTATCACAGAGCCGCTTCTTCATTCTCTCTAATTGTTCTTCAGCATTGTCAGAACAAGCACATTCATTTTCTAGTTGCTTCATTAGATCAGCAATTTTCTTCTCATACATCTGGGTTGTATCGGCAAGCAGTTTCTGATATGTGGAATTTTCTAGCTGCTGTAGCTACTAGCAAAGAAAGAAATAGCATTACTCTCTCAGCTAACGAAAAAGCAAACTAACAAGAGAGAAAAATGTAAAGCCAGCTGGAACACTCGTGATGAAGGGAACTAGAAGACATTTTTAAATCTGGAAAGATATGTGTGCATGTATGTAGGTGACTTATGGGTGTATATATGAATGTAACAAAAGCTGGACGCCTTCCAATTTAGAAATCAGTTCCTTCTAAATGTTACAAAGATTCCAGCAATATGATTTTTACATAATAGAAACAATTCTTTCTAGTTCCTCTTATACTTTTTGGGATCCGGTCAAGGGGGATGGGATATCATTTATTACGATCTCCACTGTAAAAGCTCATCAGATACGGCACTGTTATAGAGAAAGACTTGATGTCTGATACTATCATATCAGTTCTAACATATTGAATAACTCCATGTGTCAGTCTATATAAATGAAACAGCTATACAAGCACAAATTTTATGTTGCAATGAAAATTGATCCGGTTGTTTTTACCTTGCTGTTCTTTAAATTCATTTCTAGACGTGCAACCTCATTGTGCATGAAATCATTATGATCTTTCTGGCTGTTCAGATCTTTAAGTACATCATTCAACTCTAATTCCAAACGTGTGTTCTCCTTCTGTAAAAGCTGCATTTACATATAAGGTATTAAAAGAGTTTGAAAATCTTCATTACAGAATTTCAAGATTGAGACATGGGCTACAAAAACCGCTTCTGATTGCAAAAAATAAATTCTGATTGCAGTGGAAGTCGAAAGAGAAACTTAAATAAAGATAATTTCTTTATTAAATACCTTGCTATTCTTTAAACTTGTTTGTACTCGAGTGATTTCATTAAGCAGCACGCTATTTTGCTCTTTCAGACTGTCCAATTCCTTTACTAAACCTTTGGTGTCTGATTTTAATTGAGCATTCTCCTTCTCTAGAAACTGCAGTTAATGCATTATACTCAAAATATAAGATGGTAGTATGGTTCAGTTAAAGCAATATTATAAAGCATATAAAACAGAAGGAAAAAATATTACCTCGGTCCTCGCAACCAAACTCTTTTCTGCCTCAGCAGAAGACTTTTGAAATTCTTTAAGGTTTTTTTCCATTTCTTTGTTGTCCTTCTCCCTCAACTTTTGTTGCCTATCAATCTCTGCATTAAGATGATCAACTTGATTCTCCAGCGTCCGACATAAGCTTTCATAATCGAATTCTTCTTTCAGCTTTACAGTGTTTACGACTTTCATTGCCTGCAAAAAAATCATTTTTATTGGATGCAAAGGCTCATATATTTTACTTGGAATATTGATTTGATGCTAGCCCGTCGTCCAACGGATATGTACAGAAAACTTTAAATAGATCTACACAGCTCTTAAAAGATAAACAATAAACTTACCCGTTGTCCAAACATTATGGTGCTTGTGGTTTCGGCATAATGTTGAGAAGAAGGTCCAATTGTTACTATAAGTGAGGTTCTTGCAGAACCTGTTTCATTTAACTAGTCTGAATTTCCGCCAATGAACCAACATAATAGACAGTAGTTCATGATCATAAACTCAACGTAACAATTTGATCTCACTCTTGCTAAATGAAACCATTCTAAATTAGTTTCAACAGGTAAATGGAGAAACAAAATATCAATTGAATCCATCTATCTGCAGCAAACAGGTCTGTCATACAACATTAAATCATGTAAGCAGGCAGTTGTCAAAGGAGCCCCTGGATAAAGCATTTCCAACCATTGCGCAGTAATGCTTTCAAATATTTTCTTT
Source organism: Fraxinus xanthoxyloides (assembly GCA_903798325.1). NCBI lineage: Eukaryota > Viridiplantae > Streptophyta > Magnoliopsida > Lamiales > Oleaceae > Fraxinus > Fraxinus xanthoxyloides. Next base: position 7,909 of record CAIGRL010285231.1, read on the forward strand.
TATAAAATTAGAGAAAAAAAAAATATATAATTACAAACTCTTGATATCCCAAAACTAGAGGCAGTTTATGTAGTGTCTTGTGTCTCTATCATGCAGTTATACACAAAAACAAGATCTAACTTCTAGCGTTTAAAACATTATTATATCCAATAATTTTTCTCTTGAATCAGCAGCCAGGGAAATCTTTAATGCTGAAAAAATTATAATATTTTAACCGAGTAACCCATTTGACACAGGCCTCTGAGACTAACACTCAAAATTCTAATTTTTTATTAACAGCAACGTCAAGCAACAAGAACATATACAGCAACAAAAATATCAGGAAGGAAAAACAAATAAATCTGCCAACATATTTATCTCAGGATCAATAAAAGATCACTTTAGCTCAAAAGATATACAAGTAAAAAAAAAAACGAAAAATAGGATCACCTCCAAATGAATCACGAAGTAATCTTGTCAGTTTAGAATCTCTAGTAGGTATGTGAGGACTGTGTTCAGCCAATGCATTTATGCATTTTCCTAGAGAAGTAAGAGAAAGATTGATAAACTTGGCCTCCTCGAGTAAGTGACCTTCACTCCCTGCAACAGGAAAAATTTGTGAACAAATGTTCTTGCAAGACGATAGATTACATATAGAACAGACAATATAGTCATTCAACTAAGGACATTTAGAACACGTTTAGTTGTGCTTAAAGATAAGTTTGGCATTCAATTATGAGATACGTTATTCAAAAGAAACAAAACTAAATTAAGATGTAGCAGAAGAAAATAAAGAAATATGTTGGGCTCTTAATTATAAAAGACATACCAGATTTATTTATCCTCTCAGATCCAGCAAGATCGACGATCAACAGCTTGCTATTTCGAATAGTAGGCAAGTGATGACCATGTCTATTAGTGGAACTCTCATTTCTTTGATAAGAAACATCAATTTCTTCTTTCTCATGGGCAGATCTCCGAATATAAACCTATAGAACACGAATCAGTGGAAATAGATGGACAGAAAAATTAACAGGATTTTATCGTATTCACCATGTGGGATAAATATATAGTTTGCTGTAAACCTAATCATGGCCCAAAGTAAATAACTATGGGGGTATAAAAATCTTGTTTTTACCTTTTTACATTAAGTAAAAGCTCGAGGAAACAAGATTTCTGTACGTACCATGAGAATTGCATGACTGCGTGAAGATTCGGTGTTCATCTTTGTATTAGCTGCATGACGGTTTGTTTCTCCTACTTGCAATAGTTGCAAGAAGTGACCGAGGTTTGTTATCTTGATTAATGCAGCACCGGGTACTGATACCTCTCCAGTCTTGGCATCCTCTACAATTGGGATGTTTATCTTTTCAGGTGCAAGCAAATCTTGAACAGCTTCCATGTATAGCTGGTTGAATTACAATACATGTTTCTACCATCAAACTCGTGAGTAAGTAAATTAAAAGTAAAACTAAAATGATTAGATCTTGGATGGAGTGTGTGTGCATGCATTTTTTAGAAGAAGTCAGCTAAAGAGTTTATGAATCTATAGAATCACTGGTGAGCTTAAACATCAAGATACAACAGCAGTTTTCTAACATCACTTATTACTGATCCGAGTCTACTGGAACATTTAAATTAAAATTTTAATAATTTATTACACATCACATCATGTCGTAATTACTACTAGCAATGCTCCCTTCAATTTAAAATGTTAGACACTTCGACACTTGACGCCTCAATCCACAGCTAAACTTTGAGTAAATTCATTGACATCAGTTCTTCACGTATGCCATAAAATACCTTAACTGCAGCAGTCAAACTCTAATGTGAAATATTAATATTTTTTACTAACAAATGTGCAATTAATTATATGCATTACTCACATTACCTGCAAATAAGAAATTTCCACTGTGTCAGATACAGATGTATTTGTAATTATGTCCTCCAAAGCTCTAACCATAATACCGCGTTCTGATGCATCGTCTTTACCCAAGCAACCAAGGGTGTAAGTCTTGCCCGTACCTGTTTGACCATAAGCCATAATTGTCCCATTATATCCATCAAGCACACTCTGCAAAAGTAAATCAAAATTCTTTAACTTGATCAGCACATCATGCAAACATACTTGAATTTCATTTTAATTTAATTCTAGCAAAATACAATAAATTTTAAGATTGAAATTATCTTCTAAGGAACATTACATTTTATGAATACAAAAATATCTGATTGGGATAGATTTTGGCAAGCATCCCCATTGCAGATTAAGCTCTAATCCCATGAGAGTAATAATAGCAAAATCAAAATTAAAATCAGAAAACAAGCAAAAACCACACATAGATTTTCACAATAATAAAAAAGAAGAATACAAAACAAAAAGGGTCTCCAGAAGTGATTTTTATAGTAGAAATATTGAGGCAACCTAAAACTCGCATGGGATTACACCCCAGAAAAGTGTATATATGATTAGGCTCCACACAGTCCAACAATCTCATCTTTGCAATTACGTACCTATACATTTTAAGAATTCGAAAAAAAAATTGTGTTCATGGATATAATGTATTGATGATAAATTAAGACAAAAGTAAAAAAAATGCATAAAAGTGTTTGGAGCGAGTTGATGAAGTCACATGAAAACATGCCATGAGCGCGAAAACTGATTTCTTGAGTTTTGAACCTACCTCAACTACAGGCTTTGCAACCACCTCATAAACACGCTTTTGAGAAGCACTTTCTGACAATACTTCATCAAATTTGAATGACTCCGAACTCCAGTTATTTTTTCTTAAATTTAACCTTTTGAGCTGCATAATACAAAAAGATTAATCCATTCAGTGAGGCGCCAACATTCATGTTAGAATATGAAAAAGTAACGGGGATGCAAGAGAGAGAGAGAGAGAGAGAGAGTTGATCTATTGTCAACTGAAATGAGATGTGTTTTTGAATTATATTAGCATAACAATTAAGTTATATATGACATAGAGGTTCACATAAATACCTCAGGCTGTAGCTCAACACAATCAGAATAATCGGCATCCAAAAGCTCGTCAGAATTTCTCGGTCGAAGTCTAACAGCAACTCTCACTCTTTCAGATTCTGTGACAAAGATAATTAAGCATATGAACATATGCTCAGTCAAAAATAAGGACTGTGTACCACAACTGTATCTTATAATGGAATAGTAAGCTGAACATTTTCTGTCAATCAAATTATACTACAATCTTAAGATGGACCACTGGTAGAGTACTCAGATATAAATAAATATGAGGTGTCTGAATATCCAAAACACCACATATTTGCCAACGGGTGAGAGTATTTTGTTTTTGAGTGATGAGTTTATATTATGTTCCATTAAGATTATGAGGGTGTTTGGTAGAGATTAAAATCGGATTAAAATTGAAAAACTAGCTGTTATGGTTGACTTTTATTAGACGGGTGGGACCCAATAACGGTCATATTTTCAATTTTAATTGGATTTTAAGCCGTACCAAACAGGGCCTGAGTTTCGGCCAGCTCACTGC
>CAIGRL010285233.1:0-23589 GCA_903798325.1 Fraxinus xanthoxyloides
GCAGTTGGGTTTTTGTTCCAAAATCTATTATAGAAGGTATTAGTCTTTCAAACATTTTCAAGATTTCTAGTGTTCGCCCCCTGCACTAGCCATTGTAATTTTCTACTTTCATGATTTGTAATTTTCAGCTTTCTAGCAATCAATGAACGAGTTATTTTCATTGCATTCGATTTCGTGTGTCAAGCTTTCTTAAAATTGTGATTAAATCTTCGGTTGTCCCGAGAAAAGGCGGAAGGTAGTCTAGCGAAGTAGATTACTGCCGCACGGTATCCCTTTTTGTGCTAAGAAGAAAGGTAACTCCTGAAACTAGGGTACGTCAATGTAGTCTTGACCTCGGGGTGCGAGGGAATAGGCACGACCATAGGAATGATGGGTGTACCCTCGTGTTCGGGGCTTCCAATGGTTGAACTCCTAGAAGTTTGACTGTTACTACTACTCAACATCTCACTACTACTACTCGACATTATAAATAAACAACTTAAGAGCTCGAACACTTACCTCTTAAGGTCGATGCTCACAAAAACCTCTAAGCCCCGAACTCGATCTACTTTCACTGAGAGCGGAGAGTGAAAAAGTGAAAAATGAGAGGTGAAAATGGGGTATTTATAAGGGTCAATGGAAGGTCAAAGGTCGTTCAATCTTGACCCTTGGATTGTGCCATGTCTCTACCATCCAAGATCACTCTTCCTACGCACAAATAGCCCAACAAATTCAATCTCGGGCCGATTACACCTCGATGCATCTTGACTCCTAGCTTTCAACTATAAACTAGATGCACGAGGGCCTGTGATGATGCGTGACATCTTTGAACCCGAACTCAACCTAATTGGCCTCACCTTAACGTATTGTTATTGGGATATTTCCAAGTTCGAGCCCAAATGAGGTCGGGCCCAATAACTTACTCATGTCCCCTTGACCCTATTGCACGTTTCCTAGGAACGCTAGGCCTACTTAAACACAAACTCCTACCTTATTACAAATTTAACCTCAATTCAAATTGTACACTTCTAACATAACACAAACACCTTAAATAACAATGAAAAGAACTACAGAAAGTTGAGTCCTTTTATAACTCCACCTCCAACATCTATAAATATGTGGCTCAGCCTCATTATTTAGGTACGTTTTTCATAATATTTCAGCATACATCCTCTTTCACAGTTTTCTGACTTTAGCATCGGAGGAGCGACGAAGACACACCTCGATGCCTTGGTTTCAGGTGTTGAAAATCGGATCGGGCGGAGTTCAACCATCTAGTTCGAGTTCATTCGTGTACAAGTTTTTGGTAGCATCAGTGGCGATGTCTGCGGGAATCGCTACTGGAAGCCATTGTTAATACACGTTCAGGACATCTTCCAACAAACTCATCCCCTCCTAACCAACCACCTATTGGAGATGTCCAGTTCCCCAGGAGGAATCATCAAGAGCCCCACCACATCTACCAGCAGCAATCAAATACGTTTTTCAAAATTAGTGAACAATCGAAAACGTGAAAATTTGTTAACGACGTGACGAACACCATATAAGCATTCCGTTAGCCACGTCACTAATTCCGTTAATGATTTCGAAACGAATGTTATGTAGTGAGTAACGTCAAACGTTTGGATAAATTTAATGATAAAAACTCAACAATTTAAATTTCAGTGAGCAATCAAAGACATGAACGCAAGTTTAGTGATTATTGGGACAATTAATTGGGAAGAAAAGAGGTGGGAAAAAATTGATATGACTAAATGTCCTTGCCTTAGTTTGTAAAAATTATCAATTTTCCAATTTTTGAGGTCAACAATAGATAGCGTCATATTGGACTTTAGGTACGAGTTTTTGAAATGTTTGATATGTGGTTGACACAAATGAAAAGTTTGGATAAAGTTTGCTACAAAATGAAATGTTTAGTATCGTGACTGCAACTCTCACTTAATAATATGAAAGTTTTGACCAAAAAAAAAAAAAAATTTAAAAAGTGATCACCATTTTTTAAAATTTATTAATCGTTTGGTGAATTTATAGATCACTTGTAAATGAACAAATTTCATTTTCAATCATACGTTTCAATATAATCACAAGTACTAGTCATTTATCGATTATCAATTTTAACAATTCAGAATTTTAATTGGTTGTAAATTGTTTTTTAAATGGAAGCTAAAACCAAGTGAATATTTTTCATTCTCTCACATAATCACATTATTTAAAATTTTATCTTTTCCCTTTTTTTTTTCATTACAAAAAATTTCGTCATGATTCTTTTGCCGACTGTTATCTTCATTCCCATATTCACCCTTTCAAAATCATTCCAGGGTGTTCCTTACACAGTAACATCTCATAACGTGCAAGGTCAAAATTGGAAATAAAAAGGTTTAGTGGCTAATGGGAGGGTTGATAAATTTCGACGGGTAAGTCGTAAGACGATGGAAAGTTCTGTGGCCGTGGAAACGTTTGAACTCACCAGCGAAGCATAAACCACAACAACGTACAACTAGAATACCACAGCGTACATCTCACAGAATTTCATACATCTCACAGAATTTCATAGTAGGGTTTCTCACAGAATTTCATACATCTCACAGAATTTCATAGTAGGGTTTCTGAGAATAGGTCGTCAATAATGGATGCGGCAAGAGAAGTTGAAGGATTTCTCGATAAAATCAAACCGCCTCGACTCGAAGACGCGGGCCTTGAAGACTGTGCATTGCCACCGGAATCCATCAAGGAGGCATTTCTCAAGGCGGCCACCGCCGTCCGATCAATCATCTCAGCATCTGATGACGAAGACGAAGGCGAAGGCCGTTGTGTGGAGTATCCAATAGAAGATTCCTCTGATATACTCGTAGGGATCAAGGAGGGTTTAAAATCCCCGCCTGGAAGCTGCACCGCCGGGAAGGGCGGCGGTTTGACGGAGGCGGCTGGTGATGATTTGTTGGTTGCCGGCGGTGGTGCAGAGGATAAACCGGGTGATTTGCTGGGATCAAGTGTGCCGGAGGATGGAGAGGCGGCTTGTGTTGATGGATTGCAAGGGCTGGAAATTGGAGGAAAGGGTGGGGGTATTCTGGACAAGAAAATGAAGAACGAGAAAGGAGAGGATGAAGAAGAAGAAGAAAAAAAACCAATTTTAGCCGAAGGTTATGTGTGAATTATTTTGTAATTAATTAGATGGTAATTTTGGTTATGCACTTAAGGTTGTCAAATGCGTTGGTGCTGGGATTTGAGGAAGTATGTGTAATGATATATTTTTTGATCTTTTAATAAAAAAATATGTCATTTATGTTGTTTATCTTATTCAATCGAAACCCTCTCCACCATTCGCATTATTGCATACAATAATCCTAATAATATTTTCCACAAAAAGATAAAAGAATAGCCACGATAATACGATCCAATTACTACTATTTATTCTATCTTTATGTTAAAAGTTTTTATATGGTTCAAAACCCAAATACACTGAAACATTTTCTCGACCCAAATATTTTTGGTGCTTTCATTGTTGATTCTTGTTTGGATTTGACTTGCCTTCTGAGAAATTTTGATCTGTTTAGAGTGAATTAAAAAGGGATTGACAAATCTGATGGCTGAGATTGGATCAAAATGTAAAAAGGGTTCAGTGATTTTGATTGGATTGCTTCTTTTAGCTAGTGTGATTGTTTCAGCAAATCAGAGTTTGAAATTGGGAAATGGAATTTCAACAAACAATTGGATTAATGAAGAATTTGGATCAGCTTATCCCACCAAACAGATCAGTTTCTTGCAGCAAAGCGGGGACACACTTTACCGTCATATTTGGCCTGGGAGTTTATTCTTTATTATAAATGTGCCTTTTAGATACTTGAATTACAATGAATTTGGTATGCTCCACAGGACACGACAATATTAATGATCATTTTGAGTACTGCATTCTTAAGATCCCTTAACGGAGTGTTTTTTTTAGCTATTTGCTATCAATTTACAGGAACTAGAATTTAGATGGAGAATTGTTGTGGGTACAGTGATTGGATTCTTTGGTGCTGCTCTTGGGAGTGTTGGAGGTGGTATTTTTTTGTCACTATGCTCACTTTAATTGTAGGATTTGATTCCAAAACATCAACTGCTATATTGAAAATTTAAGAGTTAACAAAATGTGTTAGTATCAGATATAACTCAGAATCTCTCTTTAAATACACTAATTCCAAATGATCATAGCATCCAAATGTACCTTATTGAAACTTTGAAGAAGAATCCAATGCAAGTTCTTAAAGAAAATAGCTATGGAAACTGGCCTGATTGTTGAATCCTCCACAATCATATAACTCAACTTTCACATGTTCAACTTTCCTAGACCAATTTGGTATATTAGGGTAATTGTTTTATGCAGAGTTCTGAATTGAAACTACCTAGAGGTAGAAGGCATATTTTTTCAGATAGTCATTGATATTTACATTTTTCAGTTGCTCTTTCAGGTTACTTATTGGTGTCTTAACTACAGGCCCATCAACTGAGTCATTCTTGGGCGTTGAATCATGGAAGAAAGAATCCATTTTGTAAAGGATATCCTAAACTCTAAACAATTTCTCTTGTTTTAATGTGACAGTTCAATTTGAAAATATATTCTTTCTGTGTCTTATTTCAGGTTTGCAGGAGCCAGGAGGCTTCTAGATGCTTGGCATCAGATTGTGAGTATGCATTGCTTTTCAATCTTGAGATATATTTCGAAAAATTGTTGGTTAGCCAGATTCGAGTAAGAACGTGAATTGAAATCAGATAATGGAAGTGAAAAAGTGCAGTACAAACTTGTACGCAGAGGCCCAACTAATGGAACTAGAGTACTTCTCAATGATGATAAAGCATCAGAGGTAATAATATTCTAATACCTTAATGACATGTTTGGTAGGGAAGATTTGATTGCCCTTGGAACAATATATTTAAAAAAGAAGCTAAAATCTTGTTGGTTACACCATTGAGTCTTGTTCTCTACTGCGTACCAAACATACACAAACAGTTACAGATTCACGAATTAGTTTCCAGGCCAAAGCCGATTTCCACAAGTCTTGCAGGTTTGGTTATTGACAATGCCTACTGGAAGGAACTCGGTATGCTCGTTGCTGTCTGGGACATAATCCTTTACTTCATATGTACAAGGTTTTCATATATTATATTCTATAAAATCCTCTCTTATGGCATTTTTTTTCATGATTTTACTCTTTTATGTGTTATAATTGAGAAGCCTTGCACAATTTTAATATAGGATTATACAACAAATTGTTCAGTGGCATATTGGACACTGACCTTGATGCAGGTACTACTTATTCCGAACTGAGAAAATATCAAAGGCCTAGATCACCACCCCTCAGTTTTGAGTATTAGTATAGTCTTAGAGCAAGAGAAAGATGCACTACAATTCTCGTCCTAAAATTTGTAATCAATCTCTGCTGCCCTGTAAAATAGTTTCCAATAATTAGTTTGAAGACTTCTGATGCAAGTCTCAAGTGCCACAGCCACATTTTGCAATGGTATTTTCTGATAGGCCCTAATTAAATAAACATATTCTAGAAGGATCAAGAAGATTGGAGAAGATTGGGGCTGCAACAAACTCTGTTAAGAGGTGTAGAATGGGGGAGGGAAAATCAGTTACAAGTAGCTTATAAATAGGGAAAGTTGGAGGAGAATATGCATGCAAAATAGTGAGTGAAGTCGCATTGTGGAGAGTTACACCCCTCTCGAATGGCTGATTGTATTTCTTTTCATGCTGTAATTCAAAATTCAATCAGTACAGAAGTCTAATTTCTGCCCTATTTGTTTCATTAAATCCACAGGTGGTACTTATCAAAGTCGTATCGGAGCGGTCTCGGAGGAATGGAAACAAATTTCAGTAGCCAAATGGAAGAGAGATGGGGCTCGTTATTGCAGTGATTTGAGAAGATGATGAGGCAATGGGGTGAAGGAAGCCAAGACCATGATCCGGGGATAGATTCATATGTCTGACTAAAAATATCTATAATTTATGCTGAAAATTCAGGTATGTGGGTGTCTAAGGCGGAGGAATGTTTTTCCATGAATCACCGGTTGTCGGAGAGGGAAAAGGTGGAAGCCGCCATTGTTTGCTTTGGCGAAGAGACATGGGCATGGGTCCAGTGGATTGAAAGTCGTCGCCCGATTAGAACTTGGGAAGAATTGAAGAAATTGATGTTCGATCAATTTCCTGTGAAGACGATCTCCATTGGTGAAGAATATTTACTGTGTAAGCATGGGGATTTGGAAAATTTTGATATTATATGATGAAGAAACGGGATGGGCAAGAAAGAGATAAAAATCGGAGGTGGTGGAGCAAAGGGAGCCGGAGGTGGAGATGTAGGAGCATAATGAGGAAATTAACGGCTCTGGTAATGGGCTGAATCTGGAGAATGGAAACAAAGAGGAAATGCTGAAACAAATAGAGTTGGGCTATGGAATAGAGATGGTCCAACAAGTGAATTACAAAGTGTCAGTTAAGCAAGCCCTAGGTGAAATGGGCTTGAATAAAAAAAGGAAGTTGGCCTAAGACAATCAATTACTAAATTCCGAATTGCTATTCAACGGTTTGTAGTGGCAGAGCTTGAATCAAAGATAGAAAAGGGGGTAAGTTCCCATGGCCATGAAAATTCCTCCACTGGTCAACACTGCAAGAATGAACTACAAGTCCTGGTACTTGTAAAAGATGTCAAAGAAATCGAAGGAGATGAAATTGGTGGCAAATACAATGGCAAGGAGGCTATCGGAATGGGCGGTGTGGTGAAACTTTTCTTAAATTCTGCGATGGGTGCAATTGCCCGAAGACAATGAAATTGATGGGCGAAATGGGCCAACTAGAAGTTGTGATGTTCTATAGCGGGGCTATTCTCAACTTTACTCCTACCGAATTAGTTAAGCACGCGGAAGAATTGAGGATGGGTGTGACAGGTTATGGAGTTTTAATGGATACTATATTAGTTATATTAAATAAGTCATCCAACTTTCCCGCACCAGGAGATACGATTGTAACATCACCTGTGACTAGGATATTTACAAAGAAAATTGTGTGGTTATAGGATGAATTCAACAACTTCCACCTTGAGGACAAGGTGGATTTTGGGGCGGTAAGTTATATAGCCAACTTCAATTCTATATATGGTTAGTTGTTGTGCATACTTCTTGATTCGAGAATATAAAAATGATCATTTCAATGGTCATTTATTACATATCGACTACTGTTACTTTCGCTTGCAGCTCTTTATTTTGTTGCTGTGGCTACCATTGCTGCGTGGTAGGGCAGCACATAGTAAGAAAGATGATTAGTATATTGGACTAGCATTTTTAATCATCTTCATTTTGGCATTCACCAAGTATTGTTGAACTCTACTTTCAGAATTTCCTGTGTTTTTCAAGATTATTAAACGTGACATTTTAGATTTTTCCCCCTTGCTTAGTTAAAACAATTTGTAGTTGCCTCACTCTTGCAACGTTGGGTTGGCATATCAAACATTATCTGGAAGGTGGAAGGAAAAGAATAAATTTGGTTTCCTAACATCGGTGAATATGGTCCCTAGGGTTCTCCATTTTTCTTTTATATTCTTCTTTTCAATTGTGTAGATGTGTAATATTCCCAATAATTGAGATCTTCCTTTTTAATTTGATATTGAAGATCACCCTTTATCTATTCTAGGGTTTATCATTGCCTCTAATATCTGATAGGGTAAGAGATTTCGTGAGGAATGATCAAGGAAATAATATAAAGATCAAAATTTCATTATTAGACTTAATTGTTGCTTTTGTTTTGTAAATAGCCTCCCACTTAAAAAGAACAAAATAGGTTTTCATAGCACACAAAGCAGTCGATCCCACATTAGCCAGTATTTGATTTAGATAAAAATCAGATGTTTAATAAATTTTGATAATATTTGATGGAATGTGTGGTTGAGAAGTTATGAATCCCTCATTTTTATTATAATTCTCAAGGGGAATCACGAACCTTATCACTATGGGTGCTGCTAGGTCTTTCAAGCTGCACTTGTAAGAATATTGATATGCGTATTGGAGATAACCATCAGGTAGTAAAAGGACCAACGAATAAGTACTATGTCACATTAAATAATTACTTTATTCTATTTGTCTCTCACAACGTAGAAAGATACCGTTAGAAAATCCTTTAACCTGGCGAAATAGATAGGATTTGAAGTGCTTCATGAAGACAATTCTACTACTAGTGTGTCAAAGCTGACCAGAATTACATTTCATACAGTATTATGTCTTCTTGTTTCGTTTACTATTTGCAAGGTTTATTGAACGGAATCTGTCCGCTACCAAGGTGGCCTTCAACTTCAGTGATATTAGAGTGGTTAAGTCTTGTTTGGCTCATGTATATAAGCTGTTAATGAAGCTCAAACCAATTTTATACTCATATTTTGAAGGATCTACAAGTTCTATACAACACTCAATCCTATCTACTCATAAGTTATAAACACTTTTCTAATATGCTCGAGGAAAGGAGTAGTCATATCCTATTTCTTCAACATTATCTGCCAAAAAGACCCGATTGGTGAACTTGTCCACCCATGAGGGGATGACCAATGTCACTCCACCGCAAGTTAAATTTGTCCAGAAAGTGATAAAAAGCAATTTGGAAAAAGATGCATTCGCTGTGAAGCGAGATGATTAACGTGAATATAGAGAAATAGTCAAATAGGGTCGATTAGTATGTGAAATGGGTGAGTTGTCATGTCAAATGTGTTCTCACGTCAAGTATGATGTTATATCAAGTATCATGTTTGCATTCCCACGAGACTGTATTAGTTTGTACCCGAATAAGTTGGCTTGCTTGGGGGCATGACATAGATATGGAGGACTTGACTCTTCGCCGGCTCATAGCTAAGGTCAAGGTCTGTCAAGATAGTAAGAAATACGTCGATTCCCGCTGCTAGCAACTGTGATTGACTCAAATATTTGTTATAGCCTTGCTAGTCATTTCGAAAGGGCACACACCAAGTCTAATAGAACTCTGTCTTGTCACATATATACCTTTAGAAATATTTGTGCAACATGGGTCAAGAACTTGTGAGAAAAAATAAATAAAAACGATAAATACATATGTAACATTTACAAAATTACTAGTGTTCTAAAAAGTATAAAGTGTAGTTAGACGTAGATGCTAAGCTTCACGTTTTATGAGCCTAGGAGAAGCCTACGCGTAAAATAACGTTTTTTTATATTAAATATATATTTTTAAAATTTTAAACATTTTAAAGATTATTTAGAGTCTGTTTGAGCCTCATTTTTAGTTTAAAATTCACTTTAGAACAGTAGATTGACGGAGAATGCGATTAAAAAATAAGAAATTTTTTTAGATTTGCTTGTAATATTATTTTATTACAAAACGTGTTTTTAAAAAGAAGAGAGAAAAATGTGTTTTGAAAAAAAATGGAAACTAAACAATGGCTTACTAATTAAAATAATATATACTAAACATCTAAAATTATAAAGTACCATATTTTACCGAGGGCGTCTTTAGAGTATACCGAATTAGTATAACTATCCTTTTGACGTAGCAACGAAATTTGAATTAGTCTTAATAATTTTGGACTATTTTTCATCGTTTCAACTTTCAATTAGATAAGTTTTACTTGAAATTTTTTAACGTGTTCTTTTTTTTTTTTTACTAATAAAACCATTTAAAAACTTGAAATTAAAACTAAATAAAAGAGCTTTTTTAAAAAAAAAAAAAGTAAAAAAGTTAATAAAGCGTTACTAGATGCTTCATTAACAAGGCGTGATGTTTCGCCTTAGCATCGCGCCTAATTATTATTTAGACGGAATTTTATAAACACTGACAAATACACATAATTTCCTAACATTGGAAGCAAATTTAAAGTGAAATTCACTTACCTTAATCGCCAACAACGTCGTTATCCGCGTGTATATGACGAGGAGCGAGGGATTCTTAATCCATAAAAAGTTAAAAAGAAGTCTCAAGACCAGTGAATAAGGACACACAACTTGGGCCATGTGCCACCACCAGAATACGCATCAAATGCCTCCTCTACATTTGGAGGACACCTATATATGTATCTATTCTGAAAAAGAAACCATTCTACGCTTCCAAGTTTTGAGCAAGAAGAATAGAATATAATTTCTAGAGAAAGAGAGAGAGAAAGATGTTAGAAGGGAAGGGTTTGATAGAGGATACAGATATGCCAGTGAATATGCAGATCCAAGCAATGGCTTCTGCTTCTCAAGCTCTAGATCTCTATGATGTTTTTGACTGCAAATCCATTGCTGCCCACATCAAGAAGGTGATACTAACACTTTAAAAAAGTTATTAAATTTTTTTTTAAAATTACAGAATAAGCAACTTACAGGTACTTTGAAGCGTAACTAAACAGTGTATTTTACTTTCTGAATCTTGTGTACAAGTTGATTTATTTATGTTTGGCAGGAGTTTGACAAGAGATATGGGAATGGATGGCAGTGTGTGGTGGGATCCAACTTCGGGTGTTTTTTCACGCACAGCAAAGGGACTTTCATATATTTCACATTGGAGACTCTAAACTTTCTCATCTTCAAAGGTTCTTCATCTCCATAGAAATATTTCATAGCTTGTTATGGATCGAACAAAACTCGACAGTTCAGTAGAATGATTTTAGTTCCTTAGTAGTGTCGTCTAGTCCATCTTACCAAGCATGCTTTTTAGAAATTTCTGGTTGTAAAGGAGTACTGTAATACTTGACTCCAGAGCAGCTTTTCCAATGCTCTCTCTCGTGTTCTGTTGCAAAAATAGAATGTGTTTGGTTCCACTAATTGAAAATTTAATTATGTGAAATTACACCAAAAGAATGAATATAAGTTTAGCACATTTGATTGAAAATCCTACCAAGCTTCAAAAGCAATTGAGCAAATGTTGTTTCTAGAATAAATAGGTGTGCAAAGTTGAAGCACCAAAGAATCTCATAAACAACAATTAGAGGCTAAAACTTAGTAGAGGTTTGTTCATAGGTGTGCAAAATGCTACTTCAGTATGAATAAAATCTACTCAAATCACTGCAGTTAATAGAGGTTTGTTAAGAAAGTGAGCCCCCAAGTTTGCAATGACTAGATCAGCCATGACTTTGCTGGTTTCAAAAGTGTCACTTCCTACATGCGGCACAAAAACAACATATTTGAGTCCAAGAAAAGGTTCAGGTACCTCAGGCTCGTTTTTCAACACGTAGACTCCAGCTCCAGCTAACCGGCCTTCAAGTAATGCAAACACAAATTCGGATTTATCTTGGTGTGCACCTTGTCCAATATTGATGAGAACTCTCTTTGGTCCTAATGCATCACCTTTTGATTCACAAGTGTAGCGGGTTTATTCTGTCAAAGAGCAAGCCACAACGAGGATTTGACAGTTAGCAGCGAGAGGATTTGACAGTTAGCAGCTAACCCGATGGAGTAGTATTTGTAATTTGTAGTAGGTAATGGAAACCGATGGTGCAGCCAAAGGCTTCGGCTCTCTTGGCTGTGACTGAACGAATCCTGCCTACTCCAACTGCTTAACCATTGAACTGAAAAATGGAGCAGTAAATAAGAAAACAGGATCAGGGAGATATGTCATGGAATGTTCAAGAAAACAGAAAGAAGCTCTTAACATTATAATGAATCTGAAAACATCAGTTAAGTTCAATCAAAGGTGGAGTTTCAAGTGCACATTTGGCACATAGGACTGGAAAGACTACAGAAATTTTCTTTCTTAAAAGCAGAATTTGACAATATTTGGTGAAATAACAACATGCTTGATGATGATTTGTAATGGTGACCCATTATTCTAATGCCTCAATAATCTACAATTCTCTAAGCTTTTGTTGTCAAACCCAAATTCAAAAATAAGCTTATTCATCGCATGGAATTGGACTTTGGCATTTCATCGAACATATTGAGCACAATTTTCGTTAAATCTCGGAACAGCAAAAACAAGATTATGAACAAGCAAGAATATTCATAAAATTATACAGAGTATCAGAATTCCCAATTCATAAACCTTAGTAGTACTCAAATCACCATTTTTCCAGGAGCCATTTTTCACAAACCGTCACATGCACAAAGCTTCCTCAAAGTCACCAATATCAACCCAATAGCTGTATCATCAACATCTTCAGTTAGCACATCAGGCATTTTTGTAACTCTGATTCCTCCCTTGCTTTTTTCCCTTTTTTTCAAAAAATTTATTCTGACCCTAATATTACCTAAAAGGTAAATAAGGCGAAATTAAAATTAATAATTAATAAGTAATGAGTCACTTTTAATTGTTTCTAGATGGTTAGTCAATCAATTTAATTTTCCTATGATTTGAATGCCGCAGTTATATAGAAAGCAGTAAATAACACAAAATATGATGACAGAGAAAACCCGTAATTGGGTAAAAATTCTGGGCCCAAGTCAGTAACAATCCACTATAAACGAATCAACTTACAATATTGTATTCACTCTAGTATTTTCTGACCTCCTGACTGTAACCACCAAAGCCATCCTGAATTGCGTGCTCCTGCATCAACTCTCAACCTTCTGAATTCGTCTATCTCATGTGGATTAATGAGAACTCTTCCTTCTCCAACGGCCAGAAACTCTGGTTACCCTCCTTAATCTTTAGAACTTTGATGGTGCTATGGAAGTAAGTGTTTTGATATTTGGTTTGTGATGATGTTTTTCAAAGTAATGATCAAATCAAGATGATCGTTGAACTCTAGGAATGATGTGGAATGACACGAAGGATGCAAAACCTTGTTTCTCTCAATGTTCAACCTCCGTTTTTTTCGAATGATGACGTCCATATATATAGTGAAGAGGTTTTGGGTAGTATGTGCAGATAAAAACCTTGAAAAATGCAAATTAGGATCGAGAGAGAGAGAGTTCAACGACAGGCGAGCGACGGTGTGTCGCTCAAGTAAAGTCCAGGCGACGGCGGGCGACGCAACTTCTATTTTTACCGCTTGAGCATCAGCTGGGCGATAGGCTAGCGAAAACGAGACGACTTTTATTCCTTTGTTCCATACTCGAAATCTAGAACTTCTAACTTACTACTCGACACTTTGACTTTTAAAACCTCTTTTACACAATAGTTTTGTCAAAAGATTGCTGACAACTTTAAAACCTTACATATTCAAACCAATTTTGTCCACTCCCACGCTGTAACTCAACCACAATTTTGAAAATGCGGCAGCGCGTTAATGAGGCCCATCTCTTGATTTAGAACCCGATAAGCCATTTGATAATGAAGACTAGCAGTATAGGTTTTCAACTATTATACATGTAGTCATGAAGAAAATAGTGAATTTCATGTTGTAATAATGAGTTGTTTAGAGGCCCTGGGTTTAAGAATAAACTCCTCATTAAGGGCTCTTCTGGGATTCTTGCTTTTCTTTTATTTTTGCTGAACTTACTTCTATAGTTTCTTAAGCATTGAATGCAATCTCCAGCTTCAAGAATAAATTTTTTACATATCGAATGAAAGGATTCTAAGCAAAAACAACTGAAAAATATTTAGAGGAAATGATTTTATTGAATCAATTTTCATCACCAAGACGGAATGCACTTGCGATATATATAGACGCAAGAGAAAACCATTGTCCAATAGCAAGTTGACAGCACATCAAAATAAAAAAGGGTACTAACAGAAATATGAAATAAAAGGTAGAAAAAAAACGTAATTAGAAAACACGACTATAGGCCATTGCTAGTATTCTCCTTCCGTTCTTCCTTCCGATTGATGTTGCAGCTGGATTCTTTCATCCCCCCTCAAGTTGGAATTGGTGTAAATCACCCAATCCTAACTTGGAGAGAAGAAGAGTAAATTGAGGAGGAGCATGAGGCTTGGTAAACAAGTCTGCAATTTGGAGGCTGGATGGAACAAATTTCGGTAAGATAAAACCAGACCTAAACTGATTCCTTACAACACGACAATCAATGTCCAGATGTTTGATCCGTTCATGAAAAACTGGATTAGCTGTGATGTGCAATGCAGCCATGTTATCGCACCATAATGGAATAGGTGTCAATAAGGGAATGTGAAGATCATTCAAGATGTAGGAAATCCATTGCAATTCACAAACAGCGCTTCCCATACTCCTATACTCTGCCTCAGTTGAAGAACGAGAGACAGTAGTTTGTTTTTTTTGTTTTCTAAGATATCAAGGCTGGTCCCATAAAAATGCAATAACTTGTGAGCGATTTTCTTGTATCAAGACAGGATCTCCAATCAGCACCAGAGTATGCCTCTAAATGGAAAGAATTCTGAGCAGGAAAAAAATGCCTTTTGAAGGACATCCCTTGAGATATCTAAGTAAATGCAAAGCAGTTTCCCAGTGTACTTGATACAGAGCATGAACGAACTGGCTCAATTGCTGAACTCCAAGGTAATGTCAGGTCTGGTTAAGTTTAAATAAAGGAGCCGCCCAACCAATCTTCTGTACCTTTCAGGATCAGATAACAAGGAATCTTCTAGTGCCATTAACTTTTTGCCCTTTGGTATAGGAATCGGAACTGATTTGGCTCCAATGAGTCCTGCATCTTGAATGAGATCAATGATATATTTCCTTTGATTAATATACATGCTATCTGCATTTCGTGCAATTTCCAATCCCAAGAAGTATTTTGCATAGCCTAAATCTTTGATAGTAAGTGCTTGGTTAAGAAGTTCTTTGTGTCAATAATATCCTCTTGGTTTGAGCCTGTGATGAGTACATCATCAACATAAACCAGGAGAAAAAGGGTTTTCGGGGAAAAGTGTTTAGTAAATAAACGATGATCATGAGCTGATTGATGGAAACCATAACTCTGAAGTTTAAGACATAATTCCATATTCCATTGCTGTGAGGCCTGCTTTAAGCCATAAAAACTCCGCTTGAGCTTACAAACCTGCCCTGGTAATGCCTTGTTATAGCCCTCAGAGGGCTGCATATAAACCACCTCATCTAAGAAACCATGAAGGAAGGCATTGTTAATAAGCAATTGGTGAATAGGCTATCATTTTCCAGCCACAATTGCCAAAAATATTCTATCTGTAACAAGTTTAGCTACAGGAGAAAAACTGTCAAAATAATCAATTCCTTGCAATTGATGGTACCCCTTTGCAACAAGCCCAGCATTGTATATATCTACTGTACCATTTGCATGGAATTTTATTTTGTACACCTATCTTGAACCAATTGCTTGCTTTTTAGGTGGAAGAGTGGTTAACTCCCAAGTTCGATTAATCTCCAGTGCATCAAGTTCTTGCTGCATAGCTTTAGTCCATTCTTCACTTTTGATGGCTTGATTATATGAATAAGGTTCCTGAGCAATTGATACATTTTCCAGAAATGCACTATATGAAGGTTTAAGTTGTGGAGAAACAATATAGGGAAAGATAGGTGGAGTATACCTAGTATGAGGTGGAGAGAGCCTTTTGCAGCATGAATCAGCATCAACAATTAGCAAATCCTGCGTGGAAGTAACATTGGTGATGTAGTCTTGTAACCATGATGATTGTGATTTAGTTCTAGCACCGTGTCTAATAACTGGAACAGGTGATTCAAGATGAGGCAAAGGTTCAGAACAAGTTTCAGATGCGGAATGATTTTCAGGAAAAGGAACCTGAATGAGGGGAACAAAGTTTGAGGTGACATCAGGGGGAAGTGAAGTGTCTTGTTGTGTTTCTACAAGAGGTAAAACATGTAATGGATCTGTAGCAACATCATTTTGTAAACCTGCCATATTCTGATCATCATCTGTTATATCTTGATCATCATCAGAATTTTGAAATAAAGGTAAAGAAGGATAGGATTCATCTGATCGATCATGTTTAAAGGGAAAAATTGCCTCAAAAAATTCAATATCCCTAGAGATATGTATCTGTTTAATGTCAACATCAAACACCTTAAACCCTTTTTTACCAGGATTATATCCAAGGAAGATACATTTGTGAGATCTTGATTCAAATTTGGTTTTATGTGGTTTGGTATTTGCAATGTAGTACAAGGAACCAAAGGTTTTAAACAAAGAATAATCTGGTTTGTGTCCAAATAATTTCTCAAAAGGAGTCTTCCATTGTAGAATCTGGGTAGGAAGTCTGTTTATTATGAATGTGGCCATCAACAAGGAGTGTGTCTAGAATATTTTTGCCAAACATGCTTGGAACATTAAGGATCTAGCAATTTGGAGTAAATGTTTGTGTTTTCGTTCTACCACCCCATTTTGTTGAGGTGTATGGACACATGTTTTATGGTGAATGATACCAAACATTTGAAATATACTTGACACTCGTGACTAAGAAATTCAGTCCCATTGTCGGTTCTTATGCACTTAACCTTTTTATTGAACTGCGTTTCAACCATTCTAAAGAAATTGTCCAAGGTTTTTACCACTTGTTTCTTATGTACAAGTAAGAAGGTCCAGGTGGATCGATTGTAATCATCAACTATTGTAAGCATATAGGGAGTTGCAGTGAGTAAAAATTGTCTATAAGGTCCCCAAAGATCAACATGTATAAGGTCAAAAATAGCTTGTATATGAATGGTGCTGGTAGGAAAAGGACTGTTCTACTGTTTAGCCTTATGACACACCTTACATTGTTCAGGGAAATCTGATTTCTTTGGGAAATGCTCAAGGAAATTTAAGTGTTGCATTGCATGATATGATACATGCCCAATTCTATTATGCCACTCAAGAAATCGATCAGTGGATGAGGAATCAAAAATTTTATTGAAATCAAATATCTGGTTACAAGAAGTAGTACATTTAGGAAATTTGGATTGAGCTATAAATTTATCTCTACTTCTACTTTCTTGGGAAATGAAACTAGACTCATCTAACAAATATAACTTCCCTACAAGCTTGCCAACTGCTAATACTTTTCCATTCTGCAGGTCCTGCAGTAAACAAAAATCAGGATAGAAAGTTAATTTCAGTCTTGCTGTTTGGGTGATCTTTGTCACTGACAGCAGGTTAAACTTGAAACTGGGAACATATAAGGTATATGTTAGATGTAATTTGGAGTTCAATTCAACATTTTCAATGTGGTTAACTGTTTTATTTGTTCCATGAGGTA
Source organism: Fraxinus xanthoxyloides (assembly GCA_903798325.1). Classification (NCBI taxonomy): domain Eukaryota; kingdom Viridiplantae; phylum Streptophyta; class Magnoliopsida; order Lamiales; family Oleaceae; genus Fraxinus; species Fraxinus xanthoxyloides. The sequence goes on from CAIGRL010285233.1 coordinate 17,036, forward strand.
GGCAAATAAGAGTGGGTTGTGTAGCAGGAGTCAATTTTGTCATTAGATTCAAATATGTGCAAATGTGATTACTGGCTCCTGTATCAATGATCCAGGTCCCTGGTTTCACATGATCAAATACAACTAAAAATGAGTAATATGAACTCATACCTGCATATTCCTTAATGTGAGCAAAATTCACCTTATTTTCAATCTCCATCAGCTTCTTTTCTTTCAAGACTTTTAGCACTTCATGTGTTACCATATTAGCTAAGTATGTGGATGCTGTCATATCCACTCTCCTATTTTGATTAGCCTAATCATCCTCAAAATCCAAAGGTGTGTCAATCATATTAGTTGAAAATCGTCCATTTCCAAAACTTCTAGGCCTCTGTTCCTTTGGCATTTTGAACCAATCGGGATATCCTATCAACTTGAAGCATCCATCTCTTGTATGACCTTTCATATTGCAGTGATCACAGTGATATAGTTCTTTCTTATTTCCAAACCTTTCATTATTTCCTTTGCCTATACCATACCTTATAGTATTTTTGTTAAAACCACATCTACTTTAATTGTCTCTCCTGTAATCCATGGATTTAACTAACATAGCTGCATTATCATTTGAATCAGGGAAAATGTTGTGTACCTCTCTTTGCTTTTCAACTCTTAACACCATAGAATATGCTTTATTGACAGAGGGAATCGGATCCATCACCAACACTTGATTCCTTATATGATCAAATGTATCATTTAATCCCATTAGAAACTGCATCAGCTGATTGGAAGTAGTCAAATTTGAAATTTCCTTAGATGCTGAACAAGTGCAGGTAGGTATTGGCATCAGACACGTTAACTCATCCCTAAGTTTTTTTTAGTTTGGTGTAATACTTTTCAACTGTTAAAACTCCTCGTAAAATGCTACTGATTTTTCTTTGTATCTGATATAGCATTGGGCCATTGCACTCACCATATCTCTCTTTCAATTCTAACTATAAATCCTTGGTGATTTGGTATATATAAAAGCTTCTACAATATCTTTAGCAATAGAATTCAACAACCATGACCTAACCATACAGTCTACCCGGATCCACTACTCGATTTTAGATGTATTCTCTGTAGGTTTATCACATTTTCTATCAATGAAACCCAATTTCATCTTAGCTCCCAATGTTATGATGATAGATCTACTCCAACTAAGATAATTTCTACCTGTCAATACTGAAGTAACTAAAACCATACCAGGATGATCTGAATTTTGAAGATCTAATGGATCTCTATTTGAATATTCCTTTTCTGCTGCTTCATTCTCAGTATCTGATCCAGATGTATTTTGCGCCATACTTTCTTCAGCTAATCAATTAGTTTCTCAATAAAAAACTTTTGATTTTCAGCCTGCTCTGATACCATGAGCAAAAACAATTGAAGAATATTCAGAGAAAATGATTTTATTGAATCAATTTTCATCTGCAAGACGGAATGCACTTGCGATATATATATAGACGCAAGAGAAAACCATTGTCCAATAGCAAGTTGACAGCACATCAAAATAAAAACGGGTACTAACAGAAATATGAAATAAAAGGTAGGAAAAAAACGTAATTAGAAAACACGACTATAGGCTATTGCTGGTATTCTCCTTCCTTTCTTCCTCTCGACTAATGTTGCAGCTGGATTCTTTCAGATTCCGTGATAAATGAAGAGAATAACAGCAAAACTTCCTTTGATAAACTAATTCACCAAGTTCGGGAGGGGAATAAAATGATGATTAATAGCAATAAAAAGATTAAACTGTTTGATGACAAAATCAAACCACAGGTGTTAACAGTGGTTTGTTTGCAAAATGAGCTTCCAAGTTCCCAATGACAATGTCAGCCATGGCCTTGCGCGTTTCTATTGTGCCACTTCCCACATGAGGCAACAAGACTACATTATCGAGGTCCAAGACCTGCTGAGGTACCTCGGGTTCCTTCTCAAACACATCGAGTCCAGCACCACCCAAACGGCCCTCTACAAGAGCTGATACCAGTTCTGGTTCATCAACATGCGGGCCCCTTCCAATGTTGATGAGAATTCCCTTTGGACCCAAAGAATCAATTACTTCACGGTTCACAATATGAGGCGTTTCAGGAGTTAGCGCACAAGCCACGACCAGGATGTCACAGTTCAAAGCCAAGTCGATGACACTCGCATAGTATTTGTAATTCGTGTTTGGTTTCTCTGATCTTGAGTGGTAACTGATAGGGCAACCAAAGGCTTCTGCTCTCTTAGCAATTGCTAAGCCAATTCTTCCCAATCCAATAATTCCGATTGTTTTACCACTGAACTGCAAAAGAAGCTAGAAATGTTGAGGGCAGGTATCGAACTTAATTTATGTAAATTAAAAAAAAAAAAAAAGGAGTAACAAATGTGAAAGGAATTTTCAATTTGTGAGTCACATAGATATATGAACTAACCAACATGCACACACGCACGCACATTGGCTCATAGAAGACTAAAAAAATTAACCTCTCAAATATGAAAAGGCACGGTGTGCTTGATTCTCCCGTGAATGCAAACATAGAGAAGAATCACTGGCGAACAATCGAAAGATGATGTATATTCAAAGACACAAGGCATTCACTGGTTCCAACTGAAAGATAAATGTACAATAACTCCTGTAACCTCCTGCTTCAACCAAAAAAGAAAGAAAGAGAGGGAACTGGACGGGAAAAGTCATGTTACATTCTAGATTTATGGACATACAACAACAGAACAACAAATTAAGCCTTATGTCGGCTCCATGAATTATTTTTCTATAAACATCCTCTCTTACCCAGGCTTGGGACCAACTTTGAAAAACAAGAAAACAGAATTCTACTTTGTGACGATTTAAGCAAAGCTACAGGCTATTTAACTAGATCATTGAATGTGGTCGAGTATTATTTACTAAATTGTACTGCTAAGCCCCCCTCAACTGCAGAAATCCAAGTCGTCTTGAGCTAAATTTAATGATCCTCTCCTCAGTCTTTATCACAGGTTGTTGACCCCTGATTTATCATAGGATACATAACAATTTACCCTGCAGCCATTAATTTTGCTTAATGTCAAGTCTTAGAAACCCCACCACGTCGTCAACTCTCCCACAATTTTGGAGCCCTTTTGAATGGTAACGACTAGGCATTACTCTCAGTCTTATTAAAACCATTAACGAGTAGTGCGCCAAAGCTTTTTCACAAACGGGTAAACAGAAAATCTTTCTCGACTTACTAACCTAAGTTGGTTCATGGACTACAATTTATTTTAGGCCTAATTGAGCATCGAATCAGCTTTGTGATCAGTACTTAAATCAAGAGAGCTACGAGACATCTTTATAATATAACAAAAACAAGTCAAGAAAATATAAAGAATACGTATTCAAACCAAGAACTAAAGATAGTGTTATCATTCAACAGCAAAATTATAACCATCCAATTATCCAAAGCTCCCGAAAATAATAAGTATGCTGACTGATCCAACAGCTACTCAAATCAACATTTGTTTACTCACTTGAACCAATCCAAAAGCAAATTCGAAACAGACTTGTTCAATGTCCATTGTCCATAACCAATAAACAAACGAAAAACGAATACCAATCACAACATTTCTACAATCAAATGAAAATTCACATATTCAAAAATTCAGACTTTAACCAAGAAATCAGAATTTACCTTAGTAGTCAATTTGAAGTCACCAAGTTTCCACAGCCCGTTTCTCACATGTTTATCACACTCGCAAATTCGCCGGCAGACTGCCAGCATCAATCCGATCGCCAAATCAGCCACGTCCTCCGTCAAAACATCGGGAGTATTTGTAACTCTAATCCCCTTCTCCTTACATTTGATCAAATCAATCTTATCCAACCCCACACTAAAACTTGAAATTATTTCTAATTTCGGCAAGGCCTCGATCATCTCGGCGTCGGCTCCGGCAGTGGCGTTACCCACCACGGCTCGGATTGACTCTGCGTGCTGCTTCAACAAGTCCTGTCTCTTCGGGTGGGCCCACAGTTTCAAGAGCTTGAACCGATTGTCAAGCTCTTGTTCGAGGTAAGAATTCATTGGGCACGTCAGCAGAACACTGATGTCCTCCATTTTTGCGACGGCGGTGGAGAAAGACGACGGGAAGATTTTTCTGGTGGGGAAATTGAAGTGGCGAGAAAATGGGATTTGACTGTTCTTTAGTTTAGCGAAGGGGTGTGCTGTGCGAGTGGGGTAGGAGATGAACGGCTGAGATACGGCGATTCTCGCGAATCGGGCTAGCATTTTCGGAGAAATCAACGTTGTCAATTTTTACGATGATTGATTTGTAGGAACTGTCTGTGAGTTTTATGGCCTGTTTGGTACGACTTAAAATTCAATTAAAATTGAAAATATATCCATTATTGGGTTATACCCGTATAATAAAAGTTAATAATAATAGATAATTTTTTAATTTTAATATCTACCAAACACACTCTTAATGCTATTTAGCACAAGATTACGTCTCAATTTATGTTGCATTTATTAAATGATAGGTTGAATTAAATGATAATTTCATCTTTCATTGAGCCCTTAAATTGTAAGCCAACAAGCCATTACCTTTTTTTTTTTTTTTGTTTTTTTAATAACATGTGTCCACCTTTGACGACTAATCCTGAAATCTATGCCTTAGCCCTTCAAGAAGCAGATCGGTAAATCGCGAGATGTGCTCCAAACTGGTCAGGGGCCAAAAGTCCCCTACTTATCTGTCAAAGTGTCGAACGAGTCAACATATGTTGCACTTTGCCTTCCCGGCGTCTTCCAAGATAAATCCTATCTTTCAGGAGAAAGTTTGCCTTCCAAAAGCCCTAAAAATCGAACCAACAACCTCTAAACTGCCGCAACTAAGAGTCCATTCTTTTGTCAGTTGGAATGTGCCTTGAGGGCAACAGGCCATTACTCTTGTATGAAGCCTGCACTGTAGTATAGTACATGTGAAAAAATAGTGAATAATGCAATTAATATTTTTCAAAATAAAATTTTCATTTAAAGAAAAAAGAACAAATTAATACTAGACTTTTTGGTGTTTTTGAAAAGGCCAAGAGAAATTGATTTTCGAAGTTCAACATATCATAAAAAGGCCATATTTGTTTTTGATTGAAAATGGATGAAAACAAGATCATATAAGAGCATTTCTAAGAGTATATTTGATAATTTAGATAGTATCTATAAATTTAAAGAGTGAAATATTTTAAATATTTCGATCTTTATCTTAACAAATTAATTACACTACTCCCAATACATATTTAATATTTTTTCTATCTTTTATCTACATTAGTTTTCCTCCAAATTATTATATTAATTTCTTATATTTTCTTTGTATATACTATTAATTGAATCAACATGCGAAAGGGTTGAAAATTGAGATATTTTAAATATACTTAATTATGAATATTGCTATTTTAGAACACCAATTTTAGCATTAATATGTTATTAAATGAGATGTATAATTAAATGAATTACTTAATTTTAAATTTTATTAAACCTATCACTTAACACCACCTTAACAGGTATTGTAACCACTGGCGGAATGAGGTGGGGCATGATGGATCACGCGATCCACCAATGTTATGATTTTTTTATTTTGATTTTATATTTTTTTATGAAGAGAGTTTTATTTTTTGGTTACTCAAAATCTTTTCATCTTTTTCCAGATGTTTGTTTCATGATGTTTACTTTCTCTTTACTTTACTCGGACAGAAGCCACAAATTACATAATAATGTATTCAAAAGGTATATCAATCTCCCATGAATGAAGCATATATATCATTTTAATATCTTAGTTCATCCATCATTTAGTTTTTATTTTCCTTTTTCGTTTCATTTGTTATGAAGAATATATTGATAAATTCCAATTTTTAACGAATTAAATTAGATAATTCTATATGTCAATATTTCTGACTTGCTCTTACGGAATCAAGGTCGAAAAGATTGAAAAAAAAAATAGTCATTCACAATCACTGATGAATGATTCCTCAAAAAGTTAAGAATTAGTTCTTCAGTCAATTATCTCTTTATTATTAAATTTTTTAGGGTGAAGTGTGATGTTGGCACTGAATCACCTCATTTCTAAGTTATAATTATTAGATTTTACACTTAATTTATTTAAATTATATTTTCAACACTCTCTTAAGTTCAAGTCTAATTTAATTTTCGTCATGATTTGATTCATATATGATTGTAATTAATGGGTGGCATCAAAAACTAATCTCAAGATTTTTGTGTCCTTTAATATTTTATCGAACTATCTCATCTAAGTACTTAAATATTGAAAAGAAACAAATTAATATATTTATGTTCTATGTTTAACGAGAACATAAATTAAATGACTCAATCGTGTCAATATAAAGTCCAAACACCCGATACAATAGTTACCAACTTTTAGATTCTTCAACCTGCTTTAATTTCTTATGATCTACCAAATTTAATTCACTACAATTTCATTTTTTCAAACAAATACTTTCCAACGCAGTTTATGCAGTAGTTGAGTGTTTTGATCTTAGTCCTTGTTTGGTGGCCTTTTTTTTTTTTTTTTTT